>PVKA01002104.1:0-32663 GCA_004027165.1 Ctenomys sociabilis
ATATTTATCCCTTTTCAAATTGTCTCTTAGCTACAGTCATCTGTCTTCATTCTACACCCTGATGGCGCATGCACTGCCAGTTGGCCAACCTCATTATTTCCCTGATGTGGCTGCCTGGAGGAGGAAGGGGAGGAAGAACGAAGAGGAAGGAGGAAAGAGAGGGAGAGAGAAAGAAAGGGAGTGGCTAGAGGGAGGGAGGAGACAGTGGGAGAGGTGGTGGTAGAGAAGAAAGTCCAGCCTGGCGGAGGACCCATGGCTTAGGACCCTTTCCTCAGAAGCCCCTAACCTCTTGGGAAGAGAAGAAGTGTCCCCCTTTAGGGGAGTTTGTCCTCTAAGGAGCACTCCTTGGGTTGCTGAATCTGAGCAGACTCTGGAGCCCAAGGCTGGGACTTGGACCTCCATGGTAACCACCCCTGAGAAGAGCCCATTTGCAGTGCAGAGGTAAAGCTGTACAGGGAAAACCCACCTTGCAGCTCCTTCCTCCTACACATCAAGACTCTCTACTCCCACTGTCTAGGGAGACCCTTCCCCTGGCTTTGGTCTCCCTGTCCTACCTCTGGCTGCCCTTTCTTCTGCCCCAGATCAGAGCAGGAGCCTCCTGCAGTGAGCTGATCCACACATACTTGCTGTCCTGAATGTGTAGGTGGAAACTCATGCTCCAAGGTGATGCTGTTAGGAGATGGGGCTTTGGGAAGTGACTGGGTAATTAGGTTCAATGGAGCGAGCCCTGCAGGTTGGACTCACAAAGGGGATTCTTTCTTCCCTGCAAGAACACAGCAAGATGCCCTGATGTTGCAGCAGGCCCCCATCTGACACCGAATCTGGTAGCACCATGATCTTGAACTTTCCAGCCTTCTGACCTGTAAGGACAAGATATTCATTGTTTATAAGCTGCCCCCCTGAACCAAGTGGGACACTGCTGAGCAGTCACCTCCCTGCCAGTCCACACTCATTCTCAACAACAAACTGAGAACTTCTGTCAAAGGCCAGTTCATCCCTTTCCCCTGTTGATACTTTGCAGAATGCACCTGAATCAGAATCACCCACACCTCCCCTCCCTGGCCTAGGATGACCAAGGCCACTCTGGCAGACAGCTGCACTTAAACTGTGTCCCAGCTGGTCACTGTGCGTTGCAAAGGTTGAGGGCCATATTATAGAAGCTCCCCTTGACCAGGGGAGGTGCAGAGAGATGTTATCATTTGTCCGAGGTCACTCAGCTTGGTCCTTAGCAAAGGACCAAGACCTAGCAAACAAGCCTCTTTTCTTGCAATCCTGGGCTCTTTCTTCTATACCATAGTTAAATCCCCACATGGCTATTTGTTGTTCGTGTATCTAACTCTGACTCAAATAGAAGAACCCTGGTGACAGTGTCCTGTATTCTGTTTCCTTCCATGCTCCAAACTCAGTACCCAGCCTTGTTTGTTTTTTTTATAAGTAGAAAAGTGAAGAGGGTATACAATGGACTGGATTTGGTTTCTCTGATAAGGGAGAAAGTCCATGAAGGTAGGAGGGGCTCAGAAGCCCCCTGCAGGTCTGCTCCCCTGCCTTTTGCCATGGTTTCCATGGACCAAACCAAAATCCATCTGTCTGTCAAATGTTGCATGTCTGACATTGCAGCCAATATCTTCACTCAGTCTTCCACCGCAGACCTTTAAATATTTGAAAACAGCTGTCAGAATCCACTTAGATGTTCTGACTTCCAGGTTTAAGGTCCCCAGATCCCTCAACCACTGCCCACGTGGCATTGTACAAAGATCTTAGCCATCCCGTGCCCCTCCTCCAAATGCCATCCCATCCGCCAATTTCCTGGCTCAGTAATGACTCCCACAATGAAATGCAATGTGCCAGATGAGGTCCAGCCCCTGCCCAGCACAGAGGGGTATGTCAGCATCCCCTCTCTTCTGGGCTTCGTGTTTCCATTAATAGAGCTCATAGCTGCCTGAGCCTCCTGGCAGCTTCTCTCCACCACTGGCCACGTCGCACTTTGTCTGCTAATCCATCTAACTCTATTAAGGTCTACCCTGTCCTTCTCTATCTTGTCCCTGAGGATTACATCACAGTCTTACAAAACACCTTGCTGAAATCTAGATTTGTAGTGTCCATACACACACGTTGTATGCTGTATGCCTAATAGTCTGGAAATCCATCAGCTGGAGAAAAGAGTTTGCTTTGGATGGACCTGCACTGGGTGAACTCTAGAAGACTCCTGATAACCACTCTTTTTTCCCTAAAGGCTCACAAGCCATCCACTAATACAGCACCCTAGGTACCTTCCTTCCACACCCTCTGTGGAGTTTTCCTTACCCAAGGTGCTTGCTCAGTGCCTCGATTGAGCAACGGTGACGGGCTGTCTGATTGATTCTCCCATTGAGAGGTTATGGTGGTAAACAGGGGTCGCCCAGAGAAAAAGCAGAGAGGAGTTAGTCCAAATGTCACAAACTCAGTAATATACATGGAAGCTGTAAATAGCTTGACAGAGAGACTTTGAGTCTCTGGAAAATTTATTACAATGCTGAATGTATTTCACTCTCTATGCACAATGTTTGACTCAAAGAAAATATGAAAACATCACTGGAATCCCAATTCTGCCAAAGCATTTTCTTTCTCCTATAATTAGGTATTCTGGGCTTTTAGTATCGTGTGTGTGTGTGTGTGTGTGTGTGTGTGTGTGTGTGTGTGTGTGTGTGTGTTTCTTCTGATTTCCACAGGCTATTTTTAGGCCAATCATGACTCACTCTTTGAAAGGCTTAAGAAAAAGAGTCTTTATCGCAGCAATCAAATGTTCCTGTCCTCTGAGTGACATGCATTGAGGTAAGTTATAGGTGGGTGACAAACATGGGAGATGGCAGGAGGCAGGGCACACAGGAGGAAGAGCCCTGTTTGTGGAGGGAGCAATGGACAAGAGGTCTGGAATCTTCTGCTTGTGCCCAACCCTACAGATTAGCCCCTCTCCAATCTCCACAGAGGAAGAAGGATCTGGGAGACAGGATCCTGGGCAAAGAGGAAGCATTTTATGCCCAGGAAATGCTGGAGAACAAGTAGGCTCATTATTCTGTGGGCAGAGCTAAGGGAAAGAAAGATCAGAAGGTACAATGGTCTAGGGAAAAAGAGAATAACTATAAGCTGTTGACAGCACAATGGGGTGCCTGGAAAGTGGGGAGTGTCTCATGTCTGGAACTATCCACGCCACAATAGAGAACAACTCATTGTCCAGCACTGGTTGTATGAAATCTACTAGGTGGCTTCTGGAAGGATTTCTCTCTGAAATGGAAACTGAGTCAAACTATCCAGAGCCAAACAGGACTCTGGAAAAGACAAAACACCTGCTGCATGCCTGCACTAGTTTCCAGAGCAGAGTCAACATAAGCAGGTTTAGAGTGTGGAGGTATTCATGTCCTTTCAGCCTCTCTGGAGGGATTGATCAGGAGAGGAAGACTTCAACTCCTTTCCAGGGCCTCTGCCCAGGTAACATACGTACTCTCCCACTTTAACATGAAAAACATTTGCAGTGTGATGCACTAGCCAGGCATGGCATTATTTTCCATTTCCTTTAAGCACAGAGACTCTTTGCAGAGACTCTAGCAGGCTGGTTTCTTCGCTCTGGGAGCACACACTATATCACACACACACACACACACACACACAGAGACACACACAATGCACTGCCCTGTGACAGTTCCACAAACTCCACCCACTCATCGTTCCTGGCTCAGAGGGGATGGGAGGAGAAGTTACCAGACTCATCTGACCCATCCCTTGCTATGTACGTGCCCTCCTTGTCCACTGCCATAGCACTGTGGGATCAATCCCCTTTAAGGGCCTAAGTGAGAGGTGTCAGGTAAGATGAGGACCCCCAGAAAAGTGAGGAGCCACTTAAAGAACCTCCCAGTTCACAAATCCTCATCCATTATTCCTGAATCTTCCCCTCACTGTCTGAATGCCTGTGTAGCTCCTGTTATACTCCAGGCATAAAAGGACCAAAGTGGCCAAAGCAGACAGTGCCTGGGCTCAGACATGGAGCTGGCATCCCGGAAGGAAAGGCCGACCTCAGCAGACCATCACTGAGGTCTATGCTGGTGCTTAGCTCCGGAGACGGCAGTGACAGAAGAAACATGCAGTGTTGCAGAACATGGAACTCAGGGCTTGTCCTGAGCAGGAGTTTGAGGAGCACTTCTACTGGGCAGGGTGGAGGGTTAGGTAACCAGGAGGTGTGGGGAGGACAAGAGGGAGCCTGGATCTTTGAGGGATTGAAAGATACAACTGTCCCGAGTAGGGCATGCATGGCTCAGCTGGATTTCCCACCAAGCCAAACTTCACTAGGTACTGCAGACTCGAAATTCCCCAGGTGGACAGTCCTGACCCCATCAGTCTGAAGTCCAGAAAATACAGCAGATAATCTCATCATAACATTCTGGAAAGCACTAAGTAAAATTTCAGTGCCCTGGTAAAAGAGGAACAGGACCTACCTGGGCCATCCTTAAGGGTTAGAATTAATTAGACCCAATGGTGGGCTGAATGATGGGAACTGACAAAGACTGGGAAGGCCAGAGAGAACTAAGAGTTTCAACCTTGGATGCCAGGTACATGGTTCAGCCATTGAGCTTAGCAGGGACTAGAGCACATTCCATGAAGTGATCTGGGCATGATCAGTTTGTCCCAGGTCCAGGTCCTTCCAGAAGGACAGAGAAGCTTGGAAGACCTGTAAGAGGAAGTGCTCATGAAGCTTGTTCTTAAAGGGCAGCTTGCATGGGAGGGGAAGGGAGCGACAAGGGGATGAGTTAAGATGGAGCTGTCAGTATCATGACACGACTTCTCCCCTACGTCCTGAGCAGGTTAGCTCTGACCCCAAACTTATGCTCTGCACCTACACAGTGAAGCAAGAGCCAGCAGCTCATTGGCCCACCACCCCTGAAAGTGGTGAAGGGATCAGCTATCCACACTCAAACAGTTCTTACCCTGGGCCCCACGCATATTCTGAGAGTGTCCTGGCCACATAGCTCCCTGTGATGAGCACAGGTGCACAGTGTCCTTTCTAGCTCATTAATTTATGGTGATATTTCAGCGTCCAACTTAGACTGACATGTTTGGCAACTGCCCGGTCTTGGTTCTCCTCCAGGCAGGTTCTGGTCCCATGTCTGACCCTCTGCTGTGTCCAGTGGGCAGTGGAGAACTTGCATCCTGTTGTGCTTGGTATGGGGGATGGAGAGAGAAGCTATGGGTCACCCAGTATAGTGGCAGTAGTCCACCAGCTTCCCTCTGCCACCTACTCTGCTGGATTTTCAAATGGCAGGAATTTGAGGTATTCATATTCAAGGGGTGCAAGTTTTACTCTTTGTTCTGTCCCTAACCAGCTCTGTGACTTTAGGCAGGTCACTAATCCCCATTGGATCAATAAAGGAAAGGGGGTGAGGTTACTTGAATCTGAGGCCTCTGTTTTCCCCAGTTTCGATTTTTCTGAATTCCAAATACCTGGATTTGGTGAGGCTTTATCCCCTGAAGGTCAACTGTGGATTTTAACAGACAGGGTGATCAGCTGAAGAATGAAGAAGGGTCCCTAGGATACGCCTGCAGCAACTGCAACACTAGACACAAAGAGAGGCTAAAGACTCCCACCCTGAAAGGCTGATTCTCCAAAGGACAGGAACTACAGGGATCAAGCATTCTCTGAGGAAAAAGTGTGCTTTGAGTACAGAGGATGAGGAAAGCCAGAGTCAGCACTCCAGGAGAGAGAAAGCACACAGGAAGCCTGGGTCATCAAGGGGCTGTGGCAGGGCAGTGGTCTGCATGACAGACACAGGGGTCCCAGCAAAGCCAACAAGACATCCATGTCCATCAGGTCATGAGGAAATCGAGGATTATGAATTGGCCTGGATGCATCAGAGGCTTACCCAGGTTAGAAACAAGGAAAGATGAGTGGCAGCCAAAGAAAACAATCATAAAGGAGGGGCGGCACTGGCCTCACAGAAAGCCTGTCCTGCTGAGGGGCTTGCTCCTGTCACCTTGTCCATTTCAATCCAATATTGCCCAGCCTGGGCCATGCAGTGACTTAGGGGGACCCAGTATCTGAGTGAAAACTAAAAACTGGGCTGGGAATGTAATTGAGTGTGAATGAACAAATAAATGTGCCTGGGATGGGCCCTTGGCACTTTTATAATGAACTGTAGAAGGTTGTCATTGTCCCGTTGTCCCAACTAGCTTGTGAGGGCCTCCCCATCAGCTGGAAGAAGAGCTGGCATCTCACAGGCTCTCTACCTTGCTCTTATGAATTTTTACCATCAATCTGACTCATCCCAGTTCCCAGCCAGGCGGGAGTCAAGCAGAGCTTAGCACTTCAAGCAAACAACAACATGCGCCACTCTCCTAGCCAGGGCCTTCAGACCTGCTCGGTGTCCCCATGATGTAGGTTTCTGTCGCCATATCAAAATGCCTGAAGAAATGAACCCAGAGGAGGAAGGATTTATTTTGCCTCATGGTTCCAGAGATCCAGTCCCTGGTGCACTGGCCCCACTGCATCTGGGCTGAGGGGAAGCGGCCTTGCTGCAGGGAGTCTGAAGAAGCTCCCAGTGGCCAGAAGCAAAGAGCAGAGAAGCCCTCAAGGAAGGATGGGGACCAGGGCTGCTCCCCAAGGCTAGCTCCCCTAACCTAGGCCCTGCCTCCTGTTCCACCACCTCCCAATGATGTCATCAGATTATGACCTCATGAATGGATTAATCTAGGGATGTCATGTAACTCACTTGTGCCCAAAATTTTCTGATCAAGGAGATTATGGAGCCACAGAGGAATGCAGTTGGTGATGCCTAAGGAGAGTCACATGGAGAGAAAATATTGTCTCAGGCTTTCACAGAGAGCAAACTGGTCAAGCAATAGCCGTGACACATCCACATGACTGACACTCACAAAGGATCTACAAAGTGCAGTACAGGGTTACAGGGTAAACCCTGAGGGGACTTGACTGACCTTATCAGGTACAAAAGTTACATTTCTTGTTATATAGGCCTTGCTTTATCTTGGTCTTAACTAACCAGAAGAAAAGTATAAAAATGAGGTATATAAAGGAAAGCCATATTAATATGCTGAGCTGTGAAGGGCTCAAGTCAACAACTGTGGATAACCCACTTCTATTGTGGACTGCTGAACTGTGTTGGATTGTTTTGCTAGATTCATACACCTATAGTGTTTAGATGCCAATGGAATACCCATCTCTGACAGGACTAAACAAAAAAAAGGGGTCTAGAAAAGAAGGACCATTTTGTATTTGTATATACAGAATAGTTAGGGTAGATATACAGCTACTTTCACTTAACTCTATGAGAAGAAAGGTTTGTACTGATAGTGTTTGGACAAGATATCCTGTCTGCTTCTTATGCTATGGATTACCATTAAGAAGATTGCAGTGTATTAATTATTGAAACTCCTATTAATCAGCTTTGAAACTATTTCATTGATATTTGTTTCTCAATTTAAAAAAATTTTTTAAAAACTCTACGGATGTCTGGAGAGAATTTATGATCCAATCCTGTAAAAGCCCCACTGCTGAAGACCCAAGAACTTGGGGCACCATTTTAGACCTAAGCCCAGCACCTATCGCAAGCGCATCCAGTGCTGAGCACTGGCCTACTAGCATTCCTGTTTGGTGCTCTGCCACCCACCCCGCATAGCTTCTCAGGCCTCCATAGAGTTTGATTTGGGGTAGGTTTCTACAGTTAGGTAGGATAGATTTCTGAACACTCCATCCCTGGGATAAAGGGACTCTGCTTGGGAGTCAAGCCTGCCCTTTCCAGGGCTAGTGGAGGGCAGCGAAGCATGGGGACAAAGTCGTAAAAGGTCTTCCAAGCCCTGGCCCTTCTGTTCCCCAGGATGGAGGGGGGGGAAGTGGCTTCCCCACCGGGGCTGGTGTCGGGCAGGCACTGGCCAAAGTGAATCAGTGTCTCGGGTGACTTCCTGAAGTAGTCTGCCCTCCCCCAAGACAGGCTCGAGGGGGAGAGTCAGAGGTCAGGTGTGGCAGCTCCTTTCCTACTGTAATGGATTTAGTCCCCTGTGCTGGGAGGGGACATGTCCTAACCCTCTGGAGAAACTGCCAGACTTGGCCAGTAAAAATACAGTGCTCAAACAAGCTCTGAGTAACCATTTAATGTAAGCACATCCCTAAGCCTGTACAAGTTATTACTTACTTAGTTTCTGTTGATTACCTGAAATTCAGATTTAACCAAGTCTCTTATATCATCCACCAACCTCCTTCCATTCCCTCTTGGAAGGTTAGGCATCCTCAGAAAATAATTATCCAGCAGTCAG
Organism: Ctenomys sociabilis; assembly: GCA_004027165.1. Taxonomy (NCBI): domain Eukaryota; kingdom Metazoa; phylum Chordata; class Mammalia; order Rodentia; family Ctenomyidae; genus Ctenomys; species Ctenomys sociabilis. Next base: position 8,293 of record PVKA01002104.1, read on the forward strand.
AGTCTGCCCCCCTGCTCCTAACACTTCCACGGGGTGCTCTGGGAACCTATGCAGGAAATCCTAGTGTTCCCAGGGACCTTGGAGCATGGTCCCAGCCCACCCCCACCATGAATCATCGGAATGGGGCTGCCTACAGAAGTCCCCCACACTCCATGCCTGTGGCCAAGTTCACCAGCAGGGCTTCCCTCTCCCCCAGGGCTCAGGCCGGACCAGGCCTCAGTGCTGTCTCCCTCCCTTGATGCTCTCCAACCTGAACACCCACTTCCTGGCCAGCTCTCTTCTGCCCTCTTGACTGGAGCACCTGTGCTCTGCCCAGCCTGGACCCAGAGACTTTGATGAATAAGGGTTCTGCCCTCTGAAAGTCACAAGTAAGAGCAAGCTAAGACCTGCTTTTCTTTTCTGCCTCTTCTCACCGATGTCCCAAAATGCTCTCTACCCTTCTCTCCCTCGTCTCTCCCCTGCCCCTGCCTTTGCAGGGACCCTGGAGCATAGGGAGGGGAGCCCTGCTCCATCCTTCCCTGCTGCAGAACCATGGCCCACATTGCCCTGGGCCCCTGCTTGGGCTAATTGAGGGCAACGCATGAATCTTGGCCACAAGTGGGCCTCTTTCACACAGACTGCCTCCCTTCCTGGCAGTCAAGCTGAATTGCCAATGCCACATACCAGCTCCCGGCTGAACAGTAGGGCATAAGGACTGGTGTGGGGTGTGGAGGCTGAGTCCTCTGCCCATCCTTGCTTGGATGACCAAGGCCCAGGAGCCTACTGAAGGTGCTCAGGGCCGTGGCTAACCGGGAAGTATCAGGATGGCTGGCTGGAAGCTCAGACCCCAGCTCCCCCTCGCACTGCCCCTTTCCCACAAAGGGCATACAGACTAGCTCCCCTATGCTTTTGGGAAGTGTCCTCATTGCTTTTGGCTCTGGCCAGGATGGGAGCAACCTGGGCTGGGAGTCTCTGGAAGGTTCTTCATGTAGCATAAGGAAGCGAGATTCACACAGTCCTCGGAACACTGCCGGCCTTTGCATCCCTAGCTTCTGCACAGCTTCTAGGATTCCGCTTACACAGCGCCTCCTAGGCAGTCCTCCCTGACCCCCCAACTAGGTCAGGTCTCCCACGACACTTTCCCATTGCACCCTAAAGTTCTATTTCATACCTCATTAACATTATAATTATCACAGCATGGAGTAAAATTTATACCCAACAACACAGATGAGTAAGACAAAGTAACTTTAATTTCTGCTACTAATCACTTTTCTTTTTCCAGATTGGGGCCTGAACCCAGGGCCTTCACACTCCCAATGCTTTTTAATTTTGAGAAAGGGTCTCACTAAATTGCTAAGTTTCCCACAGTGCTGGGATCACAGGTAGGCAGCCCCATTCCCGGGTACTAATCACTTCTTGACCTGGGTTCTGTACCTCTGCAGAGCTTGGTGGGAGGTCGGCCTGCCAAGAAATTGTATCTTGGTTTAACACCTTCTCTGTGAGACAGTCACCAGAATCAGAGCTCCTCTTGGGGTTGTTCCTTCCATCCTCTGCCTTGGATGGCTTTGGACAGCCAGAGGAGCCCCTATGCCTGCAGGCTGCCCTCTAGTTATGGTCAGCCTCTGTAAGACATCCCAACTTGTCTGGGCATCCATCGTAGTGTCCTCTGGCCATTCCTGACCTTGGTTAGGACCCCACTTGCACCTGGTCCTACGGCTTTGTCACCCTCACCTCCCACCTCTTCCCTGCACTAATTCTATCAGGGCTTCTGCCATCCCCACTCTGAGACACATGGGAAATGCTGGTCTCTGTGCTGTGTCAGATACAGGGCATCAGTGTCAAGCCAGGGACACCACGCCAGCAGCAGCAGCCAGGCTGGCACCATGCTGACACTGGGCCCAGCAAATGACAGCCTGCTCCTCCCGCTTCCTCCCTCAGAGGATGGCTCCCTCCCTGTCTCCTGTCCATACCCCAGCTCAGCTCTGTGCTCAGATGCCCAGTGCCAGCATTGCTCGGGTAATGCATAGGACAGCTTCCTAAGTGTAGAGCAGCATTTCATCTCTACAAATGAGGCTGTCAAGACCACGGTTTCACTAAGGTCTTTGAAAAGCCAAGCGATGACCTCTTTGCTCCAGAGCCATTCGCTTTCTTTAAAGAGTCCTTCACTTTCTTTAATGCTTTATTGAATATATAAGGAAGGCAACAGTGATAGCTCTCAAACCCAGCTTCTTAATCACCCCAGGAGCACCCTGCAAAGGTGAACCCCATTGCTCACAGGCGATCCCTGCTGCAGCTGGTCACCCCAGGCCCTCCCAGAACAGGCAGGTTGAGCTGCTGTGACCCAGCACACAGGCCAAACCAATATACAAATAGCTGCAGCAGAAAACAGGACCTTGAGAGTGCCTCGAGAGGGATGCAAGGGCCCGGAGAAGGTCACATGTGGAAGAGCTTCATCAATTAGAGCACGGATTCTCAAAATTTTTCTAACTCTTGACTCCAACAATGCTTTCTTTCACTGCCTACTGTATAATTCCACTACAAGAATAGCTTGTTAACTTTACTGTGGGCAGCTTTATATACAAATTTTTTTTTTAAATATGGCTTTTCTAAAGCTATGCAACTCTCCTTTGTCACCCTCACCTGCCCTGTGATGATTCTGAAGCAGCTATGGAGAAGAAGGTGCATCTGAGGGTTAGTTAGGAAGGCTTCATGGGCAGCATAGAGGCAAGACTTGAAAGGTGGGTGAGATTCAGGAGAGAGACATGAGACAGCCAATGAGAGGAGAGATTTGGGTGAGTTAGAGACTTTGATTGGGCCCCGCTGCAGGCATTTTTCAGATGGAACCAATTTTTCCCTAATTGGAGCAGCTTATAGCACAAGGTAGCTTGAACCAATCACCATGGCCAAATGAATCTTATCTGTTCATTGGCCTGGGCTTGAGTTATATGCCTCTTCCTCAGCCAATCACTATAAGAACAAGATAGGTACACGGTATTGTGATTGGCTTAGGCCAGTTATAGACCAACCTAGACTTGTCCTACTCATAGAATATGGCTGCTACCCACTGAGAGATGGGTGAGTAGACGATGGGGAAGCAGACAGTGGTGCCCCCCACAGGTGTTTCCTTTGCTTTCTCCTGAGAGGGAATAGATTAGAATTGGAGCCTCCAAAGTAATCTGAAGGTCGTCCATAGGCTTGTCTGTATCTCCAAGGCCATAAATTGTGAGTGGGCTGTACTACATGCTTTTGTCCTGTTTGCCCTTCCCTCTTTGCTATCTGCTTCCACTTTTCCTCATGCCTGTCCTGGCCTCGCTTCTCTTCCCCATCCTCTCCCATCTCTGTACGCCGGAGCTCTCTGTTCATGGTCCTGCTTCTCCCCCCCCCCCTTGCTCCTTCCTCTCCAGCTGACTCCCCTTCCCTACCCACATCTCTAGACACCCCCTCTCCCCATCTCTCTGAGTTCAATTTCATCTCATCCAAATTGCTTTATTGGTTCAGCAGAAAAACAAGGCTAGCTAGAGCCATTATGGGCACATACGGTGTGCATTAGACTCAAAAAATATTTAAAGAAAATACTCCAGCAAATGGAATCAATAAACTCCAAATCAACAGCCACCGGGAAGGAGAAGTGTACCTTCAGCACAGAGTGCCGGGAAACTGCTCACCATGCAGCAGGGGTGGCCAAGGCTACCTCACTGTCCCACCCTGGGGCATGATGGCCAGAGAAAGCCACAGACCTCCAGCCGCCCTCTCTCCATACACCCAGCTCTGATCAAGCCTCCCCTCAGCCTTCTCTTCACAGCTGCTGAAGGGCCCAGTGCTTTCCACATGCCATGGAGCGATGATCAGCGGTGCTGATTAAGAAAGGAAAGGTGATGGGGAGAGGGAAGGGAACTGGGGAACAGAGGCATTTGCATTGCGGTATTTTTAGACCCAAAGATTAAATCTTTAATAATCATAATTTTTTCTTGAAGGAAAATGAGGGTTTGGTGTGCAGTGCTTATACCCTCCCTCCTCTTTGAATTTTCCCTGCATTGAGCTCTGCCAGCCTTGCTCTGTAGCAGAGAAAAAAATAAAGAGGAAGAGAAACAGAAAAGAGGAGAGACTCTGGAGGTGAAGCAGTCCCACAAGCCTGGGCTCAAGCTTTCCCTCCCAAGTTTTGCTTGTCTGGTAGACTCCGAGAAGATGAGCTCCGACTAAGGCACACTGGGGCTCCAGGACTGTCTTTCAAGCCATAGAAAGCTTTCTCTACTCTCTGAAATCTTTTGAGTTAAAAGCAATTAGTGCTAATGTCTCAGGTCCCCTGGGAAGGGTCCCCTTCATCTAGAAGGTTCTTCCCCCACCACAGCTCATCCTCCAAATATGCCAGGAATCTGACCCTACCTGGGATGATTTTCTGGGTTCACCTTCCTGCATTTGATGCCAATGGGGACACCATTTCTCACAGGAAATGTGGAATCCTGTGCCCGCAGAAGTGGAGAGAGAAGGATGGGGTAGTGGGGAAGATGCTAAAGGTACAGTTCTGGTTGTACCATTGGCCATGAGAATTTGGGCAAACTCCCAGAGATGGAGCTTGATTTCCCCAAATTGCAATGAAGGAGATAGATTAAGAAGGACTGGATGAGGCTCCATGAATCCTCTGAATTTGCATGGAGAGATTGTCTGTCTGGGAAGCTTACTGGCAAAGGGCTTTATCACACTCTCAGGAGAGCCTGAAAGTCCACAAAAGCTTCAAGCCACAAGCGCAGCCAATGCCAAAGATCACACATGGCTCCAGTGCTCCAGGCCTGCCCAGCCTCCAGCTGGAGGGCTGGCCGGCATCCTGACTTAGTCCCTGGAGGGGTAGCTTGGTGTGACTTCCTTTGTGCCCACTGTCACCACCATACATGACCCCACAGGGTTACTGCTTTCCCTGTAGCTTACACCAGCACACAAACCTCTGTTTCTTCCCTTTAGCAGGTTCATTTTATTAAAATACTTTTAAAGAAAATGGATAAAATATGAACAACATTAGGCTGATCAACATTAGGCTTGAAAGCACTAAAGATACCTCATAAGACCATCAAAGAGCTCATTTGGAGCCTGCATTCTCTCTCCCTGAAGTAACTGCTATCATTGCCCTTGGACCAATGGCCTCACAGGCACTGGTTTGGGTCATCTCCCATCATGCTGCCTGTGTCCTCAAACCCAACATAAATGCCATCACTCTGGATGTCATCTCACTTCTGACCTCCTAGACTTTAAAACTCACTATATATATTGCTTTATTCAAATAAATATCTCTTTAATCCTAAGCTTTCCATCTTCTGAACAAATGTCAAGCACAATAATGCAAGCCTAGTGGAGGATTCAACCAGTAGGCCCTGAACTTATACCTAAGTGAATGATCCATGAGTAAATTCATGAAGTCAGTTGGGGACAACTTCACTTGCATCACTCCTCTGACTCCCATTTCTCCTAGGCTGAGGATTCACAGCTCATTTCCTATTTAAGCCCACTAATTTGCAAAGTACTGGTTTCTGATCCATTGAATGATCTCTCTAATACCTGGTACAGATCAGTCTACTTCTAGATCTTTCTTGAATTGATGTCTTTCCTCCCTAACAGAAAATTCAAATATATCATCTGTCCTATTATCTCTCTCCTTCTCCCTCTCCCTTTCCCTCTCTCTCTCCTTCTCTCTTTCTTTCTCTCTCCCTCTGTCCTTTTTTTTTTTTTTTTTTTATTTTCTCCAAGACTTCATTAGAACAAACTGGGCCTTCTCACTTTGTTTCTGTCTTATATCCTCCTTTCTGTATTTTCCATCTTTTTGTCAATGAACATTCTTTTAAATTTATTTATTAGTATTTTAACTTAAAGAGTGAAAAATAGAAGCAAAAGCAAAGAGAAAAAATGACAAACAGGGTAACATAGAACAATACATGTGTTACAGATTTTCAAAACATGGATGGCTAATTTTATTTTTTTTTTAATAAAAAAAATCTACAACAGATCAGTAGTCCACAATAGAAGCGGGTTATCCACAGAAGTTGTTGACTTGAGCCATTCACAGCTCATTATATTAATATGACTTTACTTTATATACCTCCATTTTTATACTTTTCTGCTGGATGGTTAAGACCGTGTTAAAGCAAGACCTATATAACAAAAAATGTAACTTTTGTATCAGGTAAAGTCAGTCAGGAACCCTCAGGGTTTATCCTGTAACCCTGTACCACACTTTGTGGATCCCTTGTCAGTCTCAGCCTTGTGGATGAGTCACAGCCATTGCTTGACCAATTTGCTCTCTGTGGAAGTCTGAGAGAAAGTTTTCTCTCCATGTGACTCTCCTTAGGCACACTATACATCATTGATTAGATTCCTCTGTGGCCCCATAATCTCCTTGATCAGAAAATTTAGGGCACTACTGAGTTACATGATGTTACAGTACAGGTTCTCCTATGTCCTGAGTATTCACTGACCTTGAAAGGCTAGGGCCAAAGTGTTGGCTGACCTTACAGCCTTTCTTTTTCTCCAGTTTTTGATCTGAAAACTTAGGTTGTTAACCCTCCAGAAGAGAAGTTTATTATTACCCTGCAACATATGCAGTTCAGTTTTCCCCACTATTAGTCTAAATATCAGACATCATAGGCATAACATGGAACATGTATTTTCCATCAAGTATTGAGATACTAAACTCTAAGTCTGTACAGAATATGAAGAAGAAAAAAATTTAAAAAATAGGAATGAACACATATATATTTACATAGATATTTAGAAATCCATCCATATACAGCATAGTAGCATTGTAGCATGACTGTCTTGTGACATTTGTCGTCTTATTTTTCATTTACTACCCTTTAAAAAAGGGCAGGATAGTAATAGCTCGTATGTCATGACAAGAAATATATACTTAGAAGACCAGAATGGCAGGCATTTGGAGTGTGACCCTTCTATTACACTTTGATAAATTCAGTGCAGTTGCTTGGTTCACAGGTATCAGCATATATAGTTAGTCAGGGTGAGAATCCTACCACTTAACTGCTAATTTCAAAAATCTGATGTTTCTCAGGATCATTGTCTTACCCATCTAGTGTGTATAAGTGAGTCTTGCCTGTCATGTTTCTCAGCATTTCTCCTTGCCCTGTCCTCATTGTCCAATCCTCAAGTTCTCTCTTTCCTTTTAATTGTGTTATACATTTCTATTTGCAATTCTTCCTTTTCAATGAACATTTTTCTTCTCCCTTGGAACCTAGTTTAGTGATTTTCTCTTTAACTGTGTCTAATCTATCATTAAGCAATCCATCCAGTTCTTTTTTTTAATGTATTAGATAAAGGGTCTCACCACACAGTTAGGACTCATACTGATCCTGTTTTCAGCCTCCCCCGTGCTGGAATTAAAAGCGGGTACCACTACACCCAGTCTTAGTGGCCAGCTCAGCACTCCTGGGGGTGGCGCTGGTGCGGCTGATGTGGCATGTGGCTCCAGGGAGGGAACCCTAGTCCCTGAGCTTGCCTAAGCAGGTACTTACTCCGCTGAGCTATCTTGCCAGCCCACCAAACTATCAAGTTATTGGTTAGAATGATTATAGTTTTAGTTTTAGAATTACTTTTTTCCTAATTTTTTTTTTATTATACATCTTATATATATTAGTTTCCAGACTCCTGCTAAAATGTTCAAGCCGGGCTTGTGGGCAGGTTGGTGGGCAGGCTGTGGGCAGGTTGGTGGGCTGCTTGGTTTGAACATAGCAAGTATAGTTGTTTCGCAGTCTGTGCCCAGCAGTCCCAACCTCTGACGCCTTCAGTCCCTGCTGCCTTGGCTCCCACTGACCCCTGGCCCTCAAACACGCCTAGTGCTCTCGATGTCCCTCTCACTCCAGCTACTGTGTGTGCCACCTTGTCAGGGGTTTCAGGATGTAGAATGTTCATTTGAGGGGCTTCTGTTTCACACAGCGCTGTCCAAAGTCTGAGAGGACTACAGTCGGGACCCATTCTCATAAACATCAGTCCCACCTCCAGAGGACACTGAAGTGCACCTGGGAGGGAGGAGTGCAAGGGGGGGGGGGGCTTCCTGAAAAGCTTCCTGCATCAGAAAGCCGCCCAGCCCTGATGGCTGGAGCAAGGCAGGGACGTGGTCACACTTCAGGGATCACCTGACTGAGGGACACTCATTCTGTTAGTGTGTTTTGTTTATTTGTGTGTTTTAAAATACTGCCAAGAAAAAAAGCATATCCCTATTATATATTTTTTTAAATTAGGAAATGCTGGTTTCTCTTAAAAGATCCGAAGTTCTGAGCACACTGAGCCCTGACTTGGGAAAGTAATAATTGGTCAGAGGCAGGAGCACCTGCCTCCAGGGGCCCAGTGGGCTCCAGGAGCAGCACTGGCACCACTTGGGCAGTGAACAGGTTTGCATGCACTCTGGCCACTTCCCAGGCCGCTTAATTACTGCCTGGCTCCGTAGAAATTTGACATTTCGGCCTTGGCCTAGAGAGAAGACAGCAGGGGGCTTCCACGCCTGTGAGGCAGAGAGGATAGGGTGGACAGAGCCAGAGACCAGAAAGGCGAGGTGTCTCCCAGAGGTCCCCAGCTGACATAGAGAGGATGGCCAGAGGATGGCCAGGTGACTTCCAAATGCAGTGTCACCATCTACTGCCAGATACCCATGGGTGACTCACCCTGAGCCCCCAGAGTGAGGAGCACCATCGCACCTGGCTCACAGGACACCTGTGAAACTAAATGAGGCCAGGAATGGACCGGGCCAGCAGGCAACAGGCACCACAGCACTAGTGAGGGTGTCTGATGCTCTTTCTGCCCTTCTTACTCATGTGCTCCCTTCACGCCCGTAGAACTAGACTCTAGAGCTAGAGTTACCTTCATCCCCAAGCTCAGAGAGCTGAACATCCTCTAGAGGCCAGAGCATGAGGGGACATTTAGCAAATGTCACAGCTCCCTAAAAATCCTTCCGCTACACTTCCTAGCATCTATTGGATCCGAGACTTGCCCTGCCAGCCAGGCCCCTCAGACCAACCCTTACCTTCCAGGCCTGTCCTTGGGTTTGTCCAACCTCAGGATCTCAACTTCTCCCCCAGCACTAACATATACACACATGCACACAACATTCAAGTGTGCACAGCAACACACACACACGCACGTGTGTGCACATACACACAGGCTGTGTCATCCTCACTCACAACTCTCCTCAGCCTTTGTCACCAGAGCTGCCCTCCTCACCACTCCCTGGAACCGCTGCGACCAAAGTTACAGCCAATTCCCTGTCCTTATCTTTTCTGCCCTCTAATAGGCTTTGAGCCCACAGCCGCCGTCCTGCTCGAACATGCCCATGGCAAGCCCGCCCAGTGCCCCCCAGGCTGTGCTGCGCCCTCACCAATGGCTCCTGCTTGGTTCCCGGTCATCCTCCTCTCCCGGCCCCATCAGGCTGGAGCAGCAGGAGAGGCCGTCGGGAGCACACTCTGACCTCATCCTCGCCCACGCTGGGTCTGATTCCCATTTTTAAAATCTCTGCTAATCTGAAAACAAAATTGTTTAAATGCCATTTCTTTTCTATTGGAGAACTCAGTGGGATCTTGTAGAGCACAATAAAAAGTTTGGATTTTATTAGACTCCATCTAAAGAGTGACACAATCCTTTTTATTTTAATGTTTTACTATTATTATTGTTATTTTAATGTATTTGGTTGTTACAGGGTCTCACTACGCAGCTCAGACTCCTAGGGAGCCTCCTGTTTTCAGCCTCCTCAGCGCTGCGATTACAGGTGCACGGCACTGCACCCGCACTCTGCGGCCGGCTCAGCCTGTGCTGGGGGCAGGGCTGGCAAGGAATGTGGTACCAGCATCAAACTGTGGTCCCTGAGCTTACCTAAGCTTGCCTGAGCAGTTGCTATAGTCCGCCGAGCTCTCTCACAGGCCCCAGGAATGACAGAATCTGATGCTCAGGCCAACAAGTCCCTGTGGCTCAGGGAGGATATAGCGACAAGAAGAGGAGCCGGGGGGCCAGACTGACACAAGACCAGGCTACTTGTGGGCACGAGAAGGGGCAGGTCTGTACTGGTGATGGTTAGAGCACTGGAAAGACAAGAAGGAGAAATAGAGGGTGACTTCTTTGCGATTTTACCTGTGATGGCTGAATCTTAGAAGTCCTCAAAGGCTATGACTTGAAGACTTGGTTGCCAAACTGTGGCCCTATTAGCAGGCGGTACACCCTTCAAGAGGCAGGACCTTGTGGCAGGAAGTGAGACCACTAGGAGTGTGGCCTAGAAGAGGCTACTTGGGCCCAGAACCATCGCCTCTCTTCCTGCTACCATGAGGAGAGCCACTTTGCTCCTCTACACGCTTGCCTGCTATGACAGGCAACCTCATCACAGGCCCGAAAGCAACAGGCCAGACCACCATGGACTGAATCCTCTGAAGCTGTGAACTCAAATAAATCCCTTGTCCTTATGAGTAGTGTTTCTCAGGCATTTTGTCACAGGACAGAAAGTTGACTGATACACATCAGTAACTAGAGGAGCTATAATAGCTGTCACTCACAAGAGACAGCTAGCTGTGTGCTGGGCACTGTTCTAAGGGCCTATTTGGCACCCTCTCTCCATCAGCCTCTTTAGCCCTGTGCACCAGGTGCTGTTACCATCACTACTGGAAGCTGAGGTTCCTTAGGCAACCAGTGCTGGAGCCTAGGTTCCCCTCCAAGCCAGCCTGCTCTGGTGTCCTTGCCCCTAGGATCCTAAAATGTGGCCTCTCCCAAGGAAGGCTGTGCCTTGAGCAGGCAGAGACCACTAAGGCAAGAGGCAGGAGAGTCTCAGGATGGGCACCATCAGGAGTGGCACCCAGGCATCTGCACCCTTCAGCCCCCATGACTCGCCACAGCTCAGCAGGACAGTCAGAGGTAAGGTTTCAGTGTGTCCCCCAGAGAGCCCATACTGGGGTCTCACTCCCCAGTACAACAGTACTAAGAGGTGGCACTAGGCAGGGAGATAACTCAGCAGTCTAAGTGTTTGCCTGGCAAGCGCAAGGCTGCAAGGACCCAGGTTCAATCCCCAGTACCACATGCCAAGCCAGTCCCAGGACCCTAGACACGTAGGACCAGACCTAAAACTTGGCATGGTGGTGGACACCTGTAGTCCCAGAGCTGGGGAAGTTGAGACAGGTGGATCACTGCAAGTCTGAGCTGTGTAGCGAAACCCTGTACCAAATAAATAAATAAATAAATAAATAAATAAATAAATAAATAAATAAATGTGATATCTTGGAGAGGTGACCAGGTCACAAGGGCCCTGCCCTTCTAAATAGCTTCACACTGACTATCAGGGGCTGTGGGTCCCTCTCTTGCTCTGTCACATTTGCCTCCCACTACAGAGTGAACAGCAAGAAGCCCACAAATGTGACCTCTGATCCTCGGACTTCCCAGCCTCCAGAACTGCAAAAAGTAAGTTTTTTCTTTGTAGGTTACCCACCCTGTAGTTGTCTGTTACAGCAACATGAAACAAATTAAGAACCTCCCTCCTGAAGGCTGCGCTGGTCTCAGGAGGTAGCTTCCAGAAGGGCAGGTGAGCCCAAGGGAGCAGCTGAGCACCTCTGCTGCAGACCCTGTCCCCACGTCAGCACCCGGTCACTCTCTCGTCTTCCCAGGCTTCCCTTTCCCACTTACACTTCCACCCTGTCCCTCTTTTAGAGAAATTTACTTTACTATTTTAACATGAATTTATTTCTTACAACTTATACAAATACTGCAGAAAAACCTTCAGAATAGCCATGGACATTTTAGCATTTGTTTTAGATAGAAAGGAAAACAGGAACTGTATCATAATATACGTTTCCTTTTGTATCATGATTTTCTTTTTACTTTAGACACGATGAAAGCATCTTCTTGTGTCACAATTCTTCTAAAACAATAATTCTCACTACAGGGCAGCCCTGTCTGGATGCGCCATCACTTAATCCGCCTCTTGTCATAGACATTTCTGTTGTTCCCGGCTTCTCCCTTTATAACTAAAGCCTTAATGAGTAGATTTGCACTTAAATTTCTGGTGCACCTGATTATCTCCTGCTCTGGCAGCACGGGCCTGGAGGGTTTCAGTCTTTACCCAGTGTTAGCTCCACATCCCCCTGCCACAGCTCTGGCCTTGGCCATTGTCTCCTCCCACAGCCACGACTTCCGTGGGCTCCTCACAGTCCTTCCTGCTTCCTCTAGGATACCCCAGACGATTGCCACAGCAGTTGCAGGGCCCTCCATAAACAGTAATGGCCAATAGTGTGCATCACCCTTGATAAAAACCCCTGAGGACACCCCTGTGCTCAGGCAGCCCGTACCCACAGAGCATTTCCCATGATCCTCCCTTCCAGTGGCCACTCACCACGTGCCCCTCCCCCACCATCTCCTCCCGGGTCTCTGCAGCTCCTCTAAAGAGCTCTCTCGCTACAGGCCCTTTGTCTTTGCTGCTCTGTCGGCCAAGTGTTCTCCCCCGCCTGTGGCTTGTTTCTTCTTCCCATCCACAGCTCAGCTCAGAGCCTCCAATCCTCCTCTTCCCACCCTTGCCCCATCCAACTTTCTTTTTATTTCCTGTAAGGCTTTTCATGTTTTCTAAATATTTAGTTGATTTTTACTTCTTAAATCAGTTTCTTGTTGCTTTTTCAGTTTACCTGCTAAATGGCATATTCGCAGAGGGTAAAGGAGTTTCACTCCATAGTTTCCATCTGGGGCCTCAGCCAGGGCTTAGAGAAGGCAGGCCTTCAATTAAACACCATGAAATTATCTTCACACTAACTGTGAAGGCCTTGCGGCTGCGGGTTCATCTCTCGCTCTCTTCTCATACCCACCTCATACCACATATACAGCAAGAAGGCTACAGAAGTAGCCTCTGATCCTCGGACTTCCCAACCTACAGAGCTGCAAAAAGCCATTTTTTTCTTTATGGGTTACTGCAGCCTCGGGTGTTCTTTTTTCTATTTCTTTTTCTTTCATATATTGGTACAGGGGCTCATTTTGCACCTCAGACTCATAGTGATCCTCCTGCTTTCAGCCTCCCCAGTGCTGGGATTACAGGCATGCTCTGCCATGCCGGGTCTCAGTGGCCGGCTCAGCTTTCCTAAAGGTGAGGCCAGTGTGGCCTGTGGTGCCAGGGATCGAATCCCAGTCCCTGTACTTACATAAGAAGGTGCTTAGGTGACTGAGCTACTCACCAGCCCCGGGGGTGCTCACCAGCCCCGGGGTTACAGCAACATGAAACAAGTTAAGAATCTTCCTACTAGTGCCCTGGAGCAACACATGGAGAAGTGGGAAGAGAAGGCGGAGGAGTCAGAAGACCATTTATACACACAACGTCTACACACTGGTCGAAAATACATTATTTTCAACCAGGGCTGGCCAAATAGCTCAGTGGATTAAAGTGCCTGCAAGCAGGCTCAGTGGCCAGGGATTTGATCATTGGGTCTGCCATGCCAGCCCTGTCCGCAGGGTGCACTGAGATGGTGATTGAAACTGGGCATGGTGGTGCACGCCTGCAATCCCAGCACTTGAGAGGCTGTAAACAGGAGAATCACTACGAGTCGGACCTAGTAGTGAGACCCTAAACATCCTACAGACCCTTCCCTAAAATACAAAAATAAAAATAAAAAAGAAAGAAAGAAAAAAGAAAATACATTCTTAAAGATAAATGCATTTTTCCAAGACTGTCTTCCTCTCCCCTCCCAGCAGTAACACTTGAGAGTACATTATAGCCTCACCAACACTGGATGTTATGCTTTTCAAACAAAAATGTTTTCTAATCTTTCGGCAAAAATATTTCACTGTTGGAATTTTCATTGCTTTGATTACTAGCAAGGTTGAACATGTTTCAATGCTTACAGTCTTATGGGGGAGATCAATAAAAAAAGTTTGTTCATGGCTTTTGAAGAGCTTGCTCTTAAAGGTATCCTCAGAGAAGAACACTCTGGCCTCAGCTCTCCTAGAAACAACTCGGTTACTTCTGAAGTCTGACTTTGGCCCTTCCTGCTACTGTTTCCATCCTGAACCCCTCTGCTTGACCCCAGTGAACTGGCCCCTAAGTGACCCTTGGCCCTTTGCACCTGTGTCCCTCTCCTACCTGAGCTATGTGGAATGAAGAAGCAGAGCCAGTGTGTGTCCCCTCCCCACACCCCCAGTGTTGAGTGGCAGATTAAACGATTGGATTCAGGAAGGAAGGCCGTGCTGGTGCAACGCAATCATCTCTGACTAAAATCTCTTTTTCAGATATATAATGGTCTAATCAATATTAATAGAGAGGCTTATCTGTTTTCTTCATCTCCCATGTCCTTAAGAGTAGATAAAATGCTTGTAAAATAGGATCCTATTCAGCATATACTGATTGCTTCCAAAACGCATTTTCTCGAGATCTGTCATCAAGTGAGAGTCATTACCAGCAGCCAGGCCCAGCGCCGCCGTTGACAAATTTGGGGAAGATTTTTTTGATTATTTTGCCCAACATGTGATTTAAGGGCTGCAGCTTCTCTCACTTCCAAATTTGTTCTAGCCTGTCCTGCAGGGGATCTTGGAACCTGGAGGAGTGTTAAACAAATGGAGGTTGAGAGAAGGGGAGGCCAGAGGGGCTCTGGAACTTCCAGGAGTTCCTGATTCCTGACAGGAGATTGTGAGATCAGTTGGGGTAGAACAGGGAGACTGGAGCTTCTCCAGAGCAGTGAAGGAAGAGACAGGAGCAGAGCTCAGGAGGGAATAGGTACAGGAAGTGGACAGGTCAGCACCAGGGGCATGGGCAGCTTAGAAGCCAGCTGCACCCTGGGAGTCCCAAGACCAGGACTTTATCCCCTATCGGCTACTAATAGCTGTGAAAGCAAGCACAGGTCACCCAGGCTCATTGAGCAACTTTGACCTCAGTGTAGGGAGAGCCCAAGGCCTTCCAGTCTCAGGTTCTCCTCGTCTTCTACTTCCTGGGTGTTCATGGAAGCCTCAGTTCCCACAGTGACAAGACCCAGCAAGTGATTCACACAGTGCTTATAACAAGAAGTCATCAAAGTGACAAACACAGAAATTAAAACCAGCCTAAAAGTTCACAAATGACTAAACCAGCTTGACACACTGGGAACTAAACTAAATATTTTCCCCCTTGACTTGGGGGAAATATTGGGTATTGGGTATTCAGTACCAGAAAACAAAAAAGTTGCTAAGTTGCTGGGTCATCCAAGAGCATGGTGCCAGCCTCTGGCAAGGGCCTTTGAGCTACATGATCCTGTTACAGAAGGCACAAAGACATGTAAGTATGTGAAAGAAAGCCATCACTTTTATCAGAAACCATCTCCCAAGATATCTAAAGCACTTCTTAGATGATGAGATTGGCCCTTTGTAAAGGCAGAACCCTCATGCCCTAATCTTCTCTTAGAGATCCTGCTTCTCAACACTGCTGTACCGGGATATGGTTCAGGGGAATACTTTCTACCACGGCAATCCCATATCATATGCTAGACAGAGAACACACCCAGGTGGATCATAGACCAACATGTCAAAGGCCTCAATGTAAGGATTTTAGAAGAAAACATAGGCAGATCTTTTTAAGATAACAAGGTAAGAAAAAATTTCCTAAAGTGGACATGAAAGGCATTCACTATAAAAGAAAAACCCATTATGTTAGGTACATTAAAGGAGGGTATTGGGCTGGTGAGATAGCTCATTGGACTAAGTGTGTGCTTTGGCAAGCACAGGGACCAGGGTTTAATCACCAGTCCCACATGCTATGCCGGCCCGCCCCCATGGCATGCTGAGCCTGTGATAAGTCCAGATGTGGTGGCACACACCTATAATCCCAGTCCTGGGGAGGCTGAAACAGGAGAATCACTATGAGTCCTGAGATGCACAGTGAGATCCTGTACCAAATACATAAAATAGAAAGAAAAACAGGTACCCATTCATAGTACAAAACAGCCATCCAGCTGGCAGCAGTGAAAAGGGAGTTACTGGAACTGGAAAGCCTTCCTTCTGGAACCATCGTAGTAAAAATTGGTTCAAGCAGGAATCATCAGTGGATTATAATCAGGGCAAGCTTGATGAGAAGCAGAATATTCACACTGTTTTAATTCCTATAGCATTCCTATTAGCTGCAAGTGGGAAAATTCTAACTATACAAAGGATACCTTGACAGTTATCAGCTTCAGCTATTTAATATCTATGTAATATTTTTGTCTAGTCTGCTGTGTACCAATGTTCTTACTTGGAGAAAAAAATTCTAACTATACTGGATACCTTGACCGGGTGCCCAAATACAACATCACCAGTGAGGGACATTGTGCAGCTCCAGGTAAGGGAACCTGAGAAGGACATGACATCATTTACATGCTATTCCAGTGAACTAGGCAGTTGTTCACCTCTAATCATAATAAAATTTCAGACAAACAAAACGAAGAGTGTTCAGTTGAAAAGAGAAGAGGAGGAGGACTTGTATCCTTCAAAATGTCAATGTCATAAAAGACAAAGATAGGCTATGGAAATACTCCTAATTAAAGGAGACTAGAGATCCTTGTCACCAGAGCACAATACCTGATCCTAGGCAGGATTCTGTACTGGAAGGGAAAATGCCATCAAGCATATTAGTAGATCAAGTAAGAAAATTGGTACACAATAGACTGGACAAAAATATCGCATAAATATTAAATGGCTGAAGCTGATAACTGTTACGTGGCCATGTAAGAGAACAGCCCTAAGACGTAGACACACATTAGCCTACGTGACAGTGAAGAGTTGTCATGTATGTAACTTACTCTCTAATAGTTCAGGAAAGCAGTGTTGGTGTATGAGTGCTTGTGTTTGTTCGCATGTGTGGCAAGAAGGCACAAATGACAAAGCAAATGATCAAAAGGTGAATCTGGATAAAGGCTATAGTACAATTCTTATGATGCTTTTATTCTCATAGCATTGCTATAAATGTGAAAATATTCTAAAACAATTTTTAAAATAGAGGGTGAAACAGCAAGACACAAAATGGAAGAAGATAATCGCAATACAAATCTCCAGCACTCAACTCATGATCAGAATATGAATCCCTACATATAAATAAGAGCAAGACAAATTACCCACTAAAAAAAAATAGGCAAAAAATACTCCTGAAGGAACACTTCACAAAAGAGGTTGTTTGAATGACCAAATAACACACAGCAATCATTAGTGATCAGAGAAATGCAAATTAGAGTCATAACACGATATTGTCACCCACCTATCATGTTGGCCAAAATTAGAAAGACAGGCAATACCTTGTGTTGACTAGTACATAAAGTAACTGAAACTGGCCATTTTGGGCAGTAATATAATTAGTACAATCTCTCAAGAAAAGAAATTGGCAGTATGTTAATTATCCATTGTTGTGTAGAAAGTCACCCCAAAACGGAGTGGCTCAAAACATCAAGAATTTTATTATCTCCCAGTTCCTGTGACTCAGGAATCCAGCCTGACCAAGCAAAGCCCCTCTGGCTCAAAGGTGCTCATGACATCACTGTTAAAGCTGTGAGAAAGGACCGTGGCCTCACCTGAGGGCTGAACTAGGATCAGGTCAGCATCTCAGTCCACTCACATGGTTGTCGGCAGGAGTCAGCTCCTCTCACAGCATTGGCAGGTGGGGATCTTGCAGTGGGGATCTTCTTGTGGCTTGTCAGAGCACTCCATAGGGCCTTCTTCAGCGAGGGGAACTACAAGAGAACTGGGACAGAGACCAAAGTCTGTCCCTGGTGTAATCTCAGAAGTGACATCCTATCACCTCTGTCATCTTCTCTTTGTTAGAGATGAGTCAGTAATTCCAGCCTACCCCAAGGGGTGGGGGTCACAGAAGGACCTGAAGTCCAAGGATCAGGGACCCTGGGGCCTCCATTAGAGCTGCTCCTGTGGCAGCACTCCTACAGCTGAGCAAGGCTAACACTGACCTCATAGTCCCTCTCCAACAGAAAAATCTGCATCTGCACATCAAAATATTACACAAGGAGATTCATAGCAGCATGTGTCTTAAAGGCCTGACTGGAAAGGATTCAAACACCCATCAATAGAAGAATGGTAAACACATTTTGTGTAACCATGCAATGGAATACTACACATCAATGAGGATGAAGACACTACACCAGTGTGATATAAATAACTTTCAAAAACAGCACTGAGGGAAACTCTGCCAAACACAAATGGGAACATATTGTATAATTTCATTTATATAAAGTTCAAAGAAAAGGGCAAAATTAATTTATGGAGTTAGACTTCATAATGGTAGTCACTCCTGGCAGAGGGAGGCAGAGAGGCTGGAAGAATGCAACACACCCTGCTGGGGCCAGTGGTGTCGTTTCCAAATCTGACACTGCTCCCTTGAGGGGTTGCTAACCTTGGGAGGATTCCTCAAGCTTGTGTTTCTACGTATTTATCTTGCAGTGAATAGTTCCCATTAAAAGGGGGTCTGTAGACTTGTTAAGTCTGGCTTCTGGAATCACTCATGATCGTCCCTCTTAAAATCCTTCCTCAGTAGGTCAAGTGAGGTGAGTGGAGGGGAACAGGCGCCAGAACCTGCCCTCAGAACAAGCTACCAGTGGAACCCGCTTGGTTCTGAGTCACAATAGGCAAACATGGCCTCCAATTTCCACTGAATAGCAACACAAGCCTGGCAAAAGTAATGAACTTGTTCTACCATGGGAGGCCTTTCAAGATGTTCCCTGCCCCCCACCCCTGCTCCCAAGAGAGTGAAATATTCTGCCATGGGCCTCAGGTAGAGAGCCTTTTTCCAGATCTTTAAAGACAGTACAGATTTTTCTCCTTTAACAATGAGATCTATCCCTGTGACTAGGTCATTAGATGAATTGGTTGTTAAACAAGGTACTATACATACTATATTCGTTACAATACTTGGAACAAAAAATGGTCAAAGGAAATTCCAACCTGATGGCTTTGCTTTTATTTGCATAACTGTTATATACAGTGCTATAATTAGAATAGAACATATAACTGCAATACTGTACCATAGTCAGCCAAAATTACAATAGTATACTATCAAACAAGCCATCGTAAGGCCACTCTGCCACCCATATTCCTATGCCCCAAGTCCAAGTAGCATGCCTTAGTTATAATTCCAAACAGTTGTCAAAAAGAGTCATTAAAAGAAAAGTCTCTGTATTTAAGAGTCAAATTCCATGGGTAAGGAACATCCCTGTGGTATCATTCCTGTACCCCACAGCTGCATCACTGAATGGCCACCCCGAGCTTGGCTCACAACAAGAAATTAGTTGACACATTGACTGAACAAACAAAGGAATGAAAGATGGAATAACATACACACACACACACACACACACACACACAGACACACACACACACACTCTCACAGTTCAAGCACACCAAGGTTGTCCCACCC
Organism: Ctenomys sociabilis; assembly: GCA_004027165.1. NCBI lineage: Eukaryota > Metazoa > Chordata > Mammalia > Rodentia > Ctenomyidae > Ctenomys > Ctenomys sociabilis. The sequence goes on from PVKA01002104.1 coordinate 27,629, forward strand.
ATGCAAGAAGCACAGGAAAGGAGGATCTGCAGTCAGGTGTTCTCCAGCTCTTGAGAACTTTTTCTCCATTGCTTCCCCAGGTGGCCCCACACCTGGCTTCATGATTGCTCCCACATGCCCCACCCCCACCCCACCTCTGGTCAAAGGTGCTGTTCGCTACCTGCCCCTGTGGATTTGGTCTCAAGCCTCCAGTGCTCCCCTGCCCTTTCTGGCACTGTTAGCCCCTCAGAAAGTGGTGACTTCCTCGGAAGGGGTAGTTCCCAGCCATCTTCAGTTCTGACCTTCAGACCTGCACAAGCTCACAACAAGGAGGGCTTTGCAGGACCACCAGTCTGCGGTGCACATTGCAAGAGGCCCAGCTCCTCTGTACCTGCTTCTGTCACAGCAACCGTGGTATCTTTATGTGTATTATCTCCCATCTGAGACTACATTTCCCAGGGCTTAGCACAGTGTCTGGCATCTCTCTGATGCTTTGTTAAGCTGACACAGAACAGAAAGAATCAAAGCTGGGAGTCCCAGCCCTTGCTGCCTTGACAGCCCCCACCACCTCCCTGTCCTAGGACCGTGCAGGATCCCAGACTCTCATTGAAACTTAGAGCCCCTCCCTCCTCCTTTCTCTTTCCCTTTTATCCTCCTCCTCCTCCTTTTTCTGGGGAGGGGGGGCTTAGGGAACTATTTCTCATGCGTAATCCCAACCTTAATTAGCCCCTGTGATACTGTCACCTGCCCAAACTCCCAGCTTTGCAAGTTAAGCATCTTCCCCATCCCTCATTTCCCAAGCTTACACTACCCTGTTCCTACGGAGATGCTACCTAGCTGTGCGCAAGCCCTGCTTCGGGGCCTGAGAATGCTCATCCCCACCATGGACACAAAGCAGTTGAAAACTTAGGAGAGAAAAAGAGTAGACAAGGGATTTCCAAGGCACTCGAAGACTTTGAGCAATGAGACGCACGCTCCACATCTGAATTGCAGTGCATGCTCACAGGTATGCAAATCCCAACAGCTATGCAACTTTGCATACTAAATATGTGTAGCTTACTCTATGTCAGTTAAATGCCAAAAACCTCACTTGTTAAAGGAAGAGCTTTGGAAGCTATGCAGCCTGGAATTCCCTGACGTGGTCTCACATCTGAATCACTAGGGAATTTAGGAAGGAACAGCTCCACTCCAGGATAAACAGAATTCAGGCTTGAAGATATCACCCAGAAACCTTTGTTTTGCTTTGTTTTGTTTTGTTTTGTTGTTCTGTTCTGTTTGACACAGACTCTTGCTATGTAGCCCAGGTTTTCTCAAACTTGTCGCATCCCTCCCGCCTCAGCCTCCGAAGGGCTGGCATTACAGGCGTGTGCCACCATATCTGGCGGGAACCTGCTTTCTTAACAAACTCCTGAGGTGACTTTGTTGCAACCAGACTGGTGGTTGGAATCCAGTGGTTTGCAAAATGTGGCCTCTGACCATGAGCAATATTGCCTGGGCCTTCAGAGAAATGCAAAGTCTGTGGAGTCAGAAGCACCAGGTAGAGTTCAGTGATCTGTATTTTAAGACTCTTACAGTTGCCTCTATGATGGATAAAATTAAGGAACTTGGATTTAGACCAAAGCATCATTTAATTGGTGATGAAAGAAGTTCAAGAAAGGGGAATGATTTGCCTGAGGTCTTCAAGAAATTCTAACAGAGCAGGTCTTGGCCTCAAATCTCCTGCCTCCCTGGCCAATACCCAGAAAGTTTTACTTTAATGTATAACCTACCCCAGGGAGTCATGGAGACACGGCAGTGGCCTTGCTTGGCTCGGTCACCATGACAGACCCACTGACAGGGCAGACCTGGTGGCAGCACAGAGTCCTTTGTTCCCTCTCCGTATTCTGTGAGGGTCACTGAACACCTCTCTGTGCTCAGCTGTGCAGCTTGCTGACACCCAGAAGCAAGAAGAGAGTGTCTTTGTCTTCCATGACACAGTCCAGGAAAGTTTAGAGATTCCTAGCTACATTGGTATACTGGGTTCACCTAAAAACTACTCCAGGCTTTGCCTCCTCCCAGAGGCTCCTACCTTTACCTCTGCTGTCTACGCTTCTGGACCCTTACTTGGGCCCTCTTTCTCTGGCTCAAATGTTTCCAGACCCTTTCATTTCTATTCCTCAGGGCAACAAATACAGGTTGCTTTTTACAAGAAAATTCAGAGGACAAATGAATACTAGAATCCTGGCTACCACAGGGCAAATTTCAAACTCTGCTGCGGCCAGAAACTCAGCCTTCCATTTCAATGCATTTTCCCATCCTTCCCTGAAATTAGCACCAAGCAAACCTGCTGTAGGCGAATAGTAGATAAATGATGGCCTAGCATCCCTCACCCTGCCACAGCCACGCCCACAAGCTGTGCCCTCCGGTCCCATTCCCAGGACCAGCCCAAATTCTCTGATAGAAGTGTTTCCAGAAAGCTTTTTACACAGGCAGGCAGGGAGACGAGAGCAAATCCCCTCACACCCATTATATCCTTTAATCCTCACAATGATCTTTAAAGAGGCAGAAATAGTCTCCAAGGAGTGAGACAGCATGCCCAATGAGAGGAAATAAGTATACAGTGAGCTAGGTCTGCTGGATACTGCAGGAGGCAGAGTAATACCCCTCCTGATGTGTCCGTGTCCTAATCTTCAGAACCTGGTATGATGTTACCTTACATGGCAAAAGCAACTTTGCAGATATGATTAAGGATCTTGAGATGTGAGATTATCCTGGATTATCCAGGTGGGTCCAATGTAATCACAGGGGTTCTTATGAGCAAAGGGGGCAGGAGAGTGAGCATCAGGTGACGCAGGGTGAGAAACACTTCATTGGCTCTCATGGCTCTGATGAGGGAGGAAGGAGCTGCAAAGCCGAGAAGGGGCAGCATCCAGGAGCTGACAGGCAGGGTGACTGAGTCTCTCCTGGAGCATCTGAAAGAAGAACATCATCTTAGCCCCCCAGTGAGGTTTTGGATTTCTGCTGCAGTTTGAATCTGAGATGTTCGCCAAAGGCCCATGTGCTGAAGGTTTGGCTGCCAGCCTGTGGTGCTCCCAGGAGGTGGCAGGTGGAGCCCAATGCAAGGAAGTTGGGCCGTTGGAGGCATGCCCATCAAGGGGCTTCTAGCATTCTAATCTTTCCTCCTCTCTCTTTGCCTCCCTCACTACCATGAGGCAAGCAGCTTGCTTCACCGCATGCTTCTACCAAGCTATGATGACTCTTCATAGGTCCAAAGGCAACTGGACCAGTTGACTGGGGAGTAAAACTTGACAGCATAAGCCAAAATAAACCTTTTCTCTTTTTAAGTTGATTATCTCAGGCATTTTGTTTCAGTCATAAAAAGCCAATTGGTATCATCTCTGGCCTCCAGAAATGCAGGATAGTATATGTGCAATATTTTAAACCACGAAGTTCTTGGTAATTTGGTGCAGAAGCTTCTGCAACACTAGCCTAAGACACTAATCTAAGTCCTTAACAGGACAGAAAAGCTCACCTAATGGGATGACTTACTCATTCTGCAGTCCAGTCACCACTTACTCCCCATTTCACAGACGAGAGCACTGAAGCTCAGAGAGTTCACTATTCCAGGCAGGCTGCCCAGCGAGTCTTATGTCTAGCTTCCTTAGGAAGGGATCCAGAGTCATGTGCACTTCCAGAACGTCCCATGAGGAAGGGAGACTATCCCCGTGCAGGGAAGACTGTGAGGAGGTCTGAGGTTTCAGGATCAACCACTGGCTTTATACCTGGGTCCTTCTGGAGCATCAGTAAGCCGAGAAAGTTAGCCCCCATCCCAGTAGGAGCTCCCCCTTCGTGCCCTCAGTGGGCACATCGTTGGCTGGGCTACCATGACAAGCAGTGGGATGTGACCTTCCAGACCTAGGGTAGGTCTGCAGAAGAAGATGGGCACCCCAAGCCAGTAAAAAATTATGTGGGCAGTCCTGATGGCATAGCTACAAAGATGTAGCCATATTATTCTCTCCAATAACAGTGAGAGGAAGACCGTAAACCAGACTATTTGTAGGTGGACCAGAGAGTAGTACGCACAATGTCATAAGTAAGGGGCAAAGGCCAGGGATACAGCTTAGAGGCACAAAAAGGTCCTGGGTTCAATTCTCAGTACTGAAAAGAGAAAAGAAATGAGTAATGGGCAGGAGTAACTGAAGCCGGGGATACGAGGTGCCAGGGATGCACGAAGAATACCTCGGTGCCAGGCCTTCCTGTCCCAAGCAGCGTCCCTAGGTGCTGGGGCTCTGTCTACCTCCCTCTCCCACAGGTAGGAGCTGCTTTCTGGGAAGGACACAGCCTCGGCCTCTTTTTGACAGCAGCACAGCGTCCTCCCTCCTCCCTCTTCTCACCATTCCCAGGCCCCAAGACCAGAGACCAGCCCCTCAAAGGTTTTGCTTCTCCAAGGAAATTGGATGTTAATGGTGCTCACAGTTTCCCTTTTCCCCTCTCCTTCCCCTCCCATTTCCTTTAGAGCCTGTTCCCGAAGCTATTAATATCCAACTTGAACTAAACAGCTGCTGTATTTCAACTTCCCCGTTTTATTTGCCTCGAGCCGGGCTATTTATCCGCAGGCCGTGATAGGACGGGGGCTCTCGTTCCATTCCAGCCCGTGCTCTGATGGCTGATGACACAGAACAGAATGGCCCTTCCCGGGTCTAGGAGGAAACCAAGTGTTTCATTTTCTGCATGTTTGATGTGGCGGCCGCTCCGGCTCCCATCACAGACCTCCACACGTATTTTACCAGCTGGCTTAATGGAGCAAAAATGTGTTTTCTAAGGCGGAGGTGCTGGACCATGGGCAGCACCAGGAGGGCCTCAGACTTTCAGCTACTGCCTGCTGCAGGTTGGTGGGTAGCCCAGGACCCTTGTTAGAAGAATATAAAGATGAACAGTGGCAGGCACAGCAGTTGAGATGGATATCAAGAAAGAGGCTGGAGAAGGGCCAGCCAAATAGCTCAGCAGATTAAAGCACCTGCAAGCCGGAACAGAGGTCAGGGTTTTGATCACTGGGCCTGCCTTGCCAGCCCTGCCC
>PVKA01002104.1:32763-115662 GCA_004027165.1 Ctenomys sociabilis
GAGAGAGAGAGAGAGAGAGAGAGAGAGAGACTAGAAACCTGCTCAGAAGATGGCAGAAGCCACACCTGCCAACTGAAGAGAAACTCAGTCTCTGATGTCCGATCAGACCTACTAGGTAGGGAGCTCAGTGCCCAAATCCCCTTACCCTCTGTGGACTCAGTCCTGTCCAGTAGCAGAGGCCAGATCTGATCCACAGGGACCTGATCCACAGGGACACACCCCACCTGAGGCTGAGGCTGAGGCTGAGGGTGAGAAGTGGCTTTCCTAGGCATCCCTCCCTCCCACACCAGCACAGGAAGCCAGCAGCTCCAGTTTCTTGCAAGCTTCTTGGTCCCAGAGCTGTAGCTCCTCTGCCTGCATACCAGACAGCAGGTTGGGGCTCAGGCTGACTTTAAAACCCCCAGAGCCAAATGTCACATAGATTGTGTCCCAGCCCAGGCACATAGTCCTGCCAAAACCCAAACAGTAATCCTGGGATATTTAATCCCTGAAACAGACTGACCCTGCTCCTGACAAGCACTTAATCAGAGGCTGATATGAATGGACAAAGGGACCTTGGAAGACAAAACACCCCAGATAAGGAGCTCCTGGGCCTGCTGACGGCAATGGGGAGCAGCCTTCCAAGGTCAGCCAGTGTCTGAGGGTTGGCCCCTGGGAGCGAGCAGGCCATTTGTTTACTGCCCACTGTTGTTCTGCTGGACACCCACTGAGTGCCTGAACTGTATGAGGGGTTGAAGAGACCCCTCATTTCTCCTACTCAATCAGCCAATGGGCAGAAACAACTGCCCTCTTGCACCCAAAAGAACAGACCCCATGTGTGCAGGCTTTCTGCAGCCTCTCACAGGTCCCAGGAGACCACTGTGACACAGGGCGAGTCTCCTTTTAATACAAAGGAAAAAAACTGATCTCAGGTGGGTGACCTCCAAATGATATAGGGAACCTCCAAGTGACATAGGGAAAAATGGTCTCCCAACCTGACCTGGATGAGTTCGTGTTCTCTAAAACTAAAGAATGAAGTTTAGGAACAAATGGAGGTTATGAGCAGAATAAATTTATTGAGGAAAAGAAAGCTCCCGTCCAAAGAGGGGCAGGATGGGGGCCTGAGCAGGTAGTTCCCAGAAAGCTGTCTCTTCCAGGGACTTTTATAGTGTACAACCATGTGGGGCTAAGGTGGAGAGAATGGGAACTCGTTTAGGTGGGCAAGAGGTGGGACAAAACTATGGTCAATCAACAGGATTACAAGCACCATGGCTCAGGTAAAATTGATTAGGCCCAGGACCAAATGGGGTAGCGAGTCACGTAGCAAGCGGGCATGAATGCAAAACAGGACCTTATCTGGTGGCCTTCAGACAATGATTCTTCCTGAGTAATGATCAATCCTGGATGCCAGTCTTTAGGGAGGTTAGCGTTCGTTTGGTCTTTAGGGCTGGCTCACAGCAGGAGCATCCGTCCCTCCCACAGTTGTAAGGTGTCTGGCTGTTATTATTTCCTTTGAGGGCCTGACCCTGTCTGACTGCCCACAATATTTCTGTCTAACTTGCTAACCACAACACTTTCACTGAAGAAGGGAGTAAGGCTCCGAGAGGTTAGGCAACTTGTCCAGGTCCCCCAGCTGATTGGTGCAGGACTTGTCCTCCAATCCTGAATGAGCTCAAGGCCTGAGCTGCTTTTCCCACAGGTCCCACAGAGGACACCAGAGTTAAGAGGAGAGACACTCCTCGGCCCAGGACAGGGTCTCTCCACAGAGCATGGGGGCCTGAGGAGCCTACACGGTTCCAGATGGCAACCTTTGCAAGCCACCAGGATGACCACGCCCCTTACCCCTGAGAGAAAACCCTTCCCCAGGCTCTGCTGAGAACAATGCTCTCCTGAGTCTGCACTTGGGATGTACTTATCCCATCGGCGGGCTCCTAGGAAGTGCCCATCCTGCGGAGTCTGTGCTGGTTTTAACCACATGTACTTTTACTCCATAGAGCCCCATGAGGATCCCCAGTTCTGCAACCAGGCCTGGTACTCATCACACCCCACTGTGTGTTCCCTGTTCCACACACTCCCAGAAATGTATGTGTATGCACACACACACACACACACACACACACACACACACTTCCCAGCCAGACACCCCTAAACTAGGTCAGGCCCTCCAGCCAGAGAAAGGACAAACAGAACAGATGGAGGGGCATGGTGCCTCTACAGGCAGTTCTGGAAGAGGGCATGGAGGAGACACCAGAGAGAGAGCTGCTGTCTGCAGAGAGCCTTCAAGTGACTTAGAAACAAGCAGGACTTGGCACCCCTGCTCAGCTTAGCTGCTTCTCAGAGAGGCAGGGGATTGGAGGTTGGCCTTTTAACAAGGTAAGCCCCAGAGGAAAAGGATGCAGGCCCTTTCTCCACCTATGCAGGGCCCCTGAGAGTCACTGCTTTGCAGGATGAATGTGGTGATTACATAGATAGAGCATGGAGTCTGGGGGACTTCAGCCCCCATGAATCATCCACATCATCCTACACACCCACCACAGCTGACAGGCTAAGCATAGATCTCCTGGGCACTGCATCTCACCAGGCACCCTCACACCTACTCTAGGAAGGGCAAGAAGAGATGTCACTGGCAACCACATTTCCAAGCAGGGAGAGGCACAGAGCTCATCCAAGGTAGGACAGAACTCAGCTTAGGGGCCAGGCAGCTCCAGCCCATGCCCTTCCCACTCCCTGATCCTTCTGTCTTCTTAGACCCCTCCAGGCAGCAGAGCAGGCACTGAGATCACAGCAGGAGGCAGAAACTATGAGAACCTCCTTGTCCAGGAACACCTCCTGGCTTCCCTCCAAGACCTGTAAGGCAAATTCAGAGATGGTGGCTGTTAAACACCAAATGGATGCCTGGGACAAAGGCCCTGTCCATTATCTCTTTAGCAGAGCAGCCATTAGGGCCGGCTGGTTACAGGGCTGACGCTGATTACAGAGAGGAAGTAAGAGATGTCCAGAGCGATATGGTCTGGAGAGCAGAAAGCCATTCAGGGGCAGATGAGGATAGCACACAGGGACAGGTGACAAAGGGAAGGCTGAGTGGGGCATGTGTAGGGGTCAGCTGGGCAGTGCGTGCAAGGAAGCAGCTTTCACACTTTCTTGCAACAGAATTCTATTTTCCATACATTTCCTCCAGAAATTAAATTCAGACCAAAGAGGAAGAAGTAATGGCTAAAATGGAAAGAGGAGGAGGAGATGAAGTCTTAATCACTCTCACTATCTTCCCCCATCAAGAACCACGACCACCCCTACCCCCCCACCCCCGCAGGGTGGGCTGGGGAGTTGGCCCAGTAGAATAGACACTTGCCTGGTAAGTGCAAGGTCCTGAGTTTGATCCCCAGTACAGAAAAAAGCACACTCCCCAGGGCTTCACTACAGGCCTTAGGGCCCCAAGAGCCCGCTTTGCCAACCACCATCTGATGCAAACAGCAGCTGCCCAGACTCAGGCTCCTAGTTCCACAGCCTTGACCTTCATCTGTTTGGCCTCGCCCCCTCTGAGGTTTGGCGATTTTATTGGTAATCTCTTATCTGTGACATTCTAGGTAGTTTGGGGAGAGGATTAAAAGGGGTTCTGCAGGAGCAGCCTTGAATGCAGGGAGAAGAGTGCCGCTGAGGCCATGGGGTCAGTTAGGGCCACTGCCCTACTGCCCTGTTCAGCCAGACCTGCAGTTACCTCCCACCTCCCAGATCTAACCCTAAACATAAGCACAGACTTCTGGGGCCTCCCAGAATTGTGTGCAGGAGCCAGGTGAGAGATGACAAAGGAAGACACAAATTTGGGACCCAGCCAAAGGGTGTCCTCTGTCCCCTGACTCCTGGCAGTCTCCCCCACCCATTTAGTCTTTCATTCCTGTCTTGAGTAGGCTGTGGGGTTTGGTGGATGAGGCCCCACATCAGCAGCCTGGGCTTGAGCCCAGCCCTGGAACTGCTCCCCTGAGCTGAGCCTCCACAGGCCCCTAGAAAGCACTGTGACATTTCTGTCCTTAGAAGTCCCCTGGGGGGCATGAGGGCAGACTGCTCCTGTGCAGCTGAGCAAAGTGAGGTGAGGTGGATGCTACCCAGGTCACAAAGCAAAGCCCTGGCAGGGCTGTGACCAGGACCCTGGCCTTTCCCATGTGGGCCACCTGCAGGACTCGTCCCCTGGGGCAGGTGCTGAGGGAGCTGCTTCTCCTTCCCAGAGCTGAGTCAGATGGATAGGCCTGGGCTGACAGGAGACTGAAGCTGGCTCCGAAGGTGCATATGAGGATGCAGTGAGGAACCTGCCAATCTCTTCAGCTTTCTCTCAGGCATACAGCCCAGGTGGTCACTCAAGAGAGAGGTGCCTACGCCTAGTAAGCAGGACCCAGCACCTCTTCAGAGCTAGAACTGCAACACAGCACCCTGCCCTGCACAGAAGGCACCAGGCCGATGGGAGGCCTGAGCCCCAAGCAAAGGGAAGAGTACGGGGTGGGGGGCCACACTGGGGCTGCAGACTGTGTGGAGACCCAGATGCAAGGTAAGGAAGGAGTCTGGATGGGGGTTGGACTGGGAGGTTACTGAGCTGTCACAGAAAGCAGTGGGGCCTGCCACAGGGAGTCCACATGGGCAGAAGGACCAGAGAGTGGGAGGTGCCAGGGCAGCGCCAGAAGCCCCATGTGAGCTAGAGAGACTGCTCAGCGCACTGCACAGTCTGTGTCCTCTTCATGCTTGTTCCTCCTGCTCCACACTGATTCAATTACTCATCCAGCAGAGTTCTCAGCCTTTGTAGTTGATTTCCTGGCCTGGGGCAGCTCTCAACACCTACCCCACCCCCACCCTGGGGTGGGGACCCAGCACCGTCGGGGTCACTGTGGTGTTGATTAGAGTATTGATCCTGGTTGCAGCCCTCACAGTACCCTGCTTCAGCATCCATCAATGCCAGGTGGGGAGGCCACAGCCTGGCCTCACAGCTGGGCCCAAGGGCTGGTCCAGACCTGAGCACAGCACAGCCACTCCCTAGGGCAGAAGTAGGGCAGGGCCAAGGGCAGCTCCTGGCAGCCAGAGGTGTCAGAAGGGGCAGGGCTATATGGATTTCGAATCCTGAGTGTCCGGCTCCTCTTCTTGCCCCCGGCTCTCCTCTCTGCTCTAAGGTCAGCTGCTTCTCACTGAGGCATTGGTCTGACTGTTCCAGCTGGTAGCAGTCCTTGTGAGGTACTGAGAACCTCCACTGTGTTGGGCCCATTCACAGAGGCCTGTCGAGCTTTGCAACAGCTTTCTGACCTGCTACACTCAGGAACTGAGACCAGAGTAGTCAGGGGAGGCCACAGGTCAGAGCTGTGACCAGATCGCAGTGTCCCTTTTCCATTCACCACCCTGCTCCCTCCAAACAGCTGTGACGTTAATTGAGCTGCTATGTGCCAAGGACACGTTTTCTCACTGACAACACATATTCATCTTGTGATGTAGAGGTTCATTATCCTCATTTTACAGATGACGACACTTAAGTAACTTGTCTGCAGGTTGCGTGGCTAGGAAGCAGCAGCGCTGGGGTAAAGCCAGTTATCTGTAGAGCTGCCAAGCCAGCTCCTTATGTCTGTATAGTAACTCTTGGCTCAAAAGCTTCTCTCCCTTAGAGGAGAACAAGTATTACTGTGCCCATTTTGCACATGGGGAAATTGAGGCATGACATGGATAAGTGGCTGACAGTGGCAGAACTGGGACTCTGGAACTGTGGCCTCTCCTTGGACTGAACCACCCACCCCCTACCCTGGGGCTTGCTGCTCTGCATCTCATCTGCCTGCTATTTGGGAAACTGCTGAAGTCTGTCTTCCACCTCTTGCAGGAAGGTCCTCTTGGACTCGACTTTGCAGAGCAGCAGCTTCCCTGAGCCTCTCTGCTCCTCTCTGGAGCCCAGGCCAAGGATGCAAGCAGGCATCTCTCCCCACAGGTTCAGTTCTCTGCAGAAGAGGATGAACTGTACTAAAGACCACTTCAGGGCCCCTCACTTGGAGCTATCCACATGCCCGGGTCAATCCAGCACTTCTCTCTGCCATGCACCCCACCCCTACACCCGCAGTACCTGCTTCAGCTGCCTCCTCCTCCTGGAAGCTCCAAGCCCATGTGACCTTCACTCCTGTGGTCACCCGCCACTCAGCTTAGGGGCTTTTGTAGTTCACTTCTACTCCCAGATCCTGTTTCTCTACCCATCACACCCACTCCCCTCATCAGCGTCCTCCTAAAGCTCTGTAAAGCATTCAATGCCCAGACCTTGTTCCTGGCACACTGTCTGAGGAACCTGCCCGTGAACACCCCAAGTGCTCACAATTGCTTCTCTACCTCTTCTCCAGCCCTTGTCAAGGAAGCCAGGCAGGAAAGCAGGCAACTTTTGGCCCAACCCCAGCCCTGGGGTTAGTACCAATAGTGGCTCTGGGCCCCGGAAGCAGCTCTGATTGCACATTGATCTGTTGTGCACCAAGCTGGTTACTGAGTGGAGTGAGGCAAGTGGTCGATACTGCATTACCCACCAGGGTCCAAAGCTCTCCCCTGGGCTACCAGGAGAGAGGGTGAGAGAAAGAGGTATGGTGGGGGTCGGGGAGGGAATGCACTCTGGTGCTATCCAAGTCTCCCAAGGAGTTGGGCCCAAGGAACAGGTCTGGCCTCTGCTTACTTGTTCTGGGCGTCCGTGCTGCTTCTTGCTTCACAGAACCAACTTGGCGTTCAACATGGAGTACAAGAGCTAGAGTGGCAGATAAGTAGAAAGGCGAATCAGTTTACTACTGCACTTTGATGTGAATCTGGAAGCACAGGATGGCCTGTTCACCTACCTGAGCTGGGATGGCTTTGGGGAATGTTTTGTCGTCTTTAGCCTGGAGTTTCTCTTTGGGAACTCATGCATGGTGTGGTTCTGCTGTGGTTAGAACATTCAGAGCTGAGTCTCACCAACCCTACACTAGCCCAGCCTCCTCTTCCCCCTCCAGTCACATGTTGCCCAGGCCTTGCACTCCAAGGAGGAAACCCCATGCCAGCTGGCACCAAGGAAGGCAGTCCCTGCTCTGAGCCCCTTCCCCTTGGGAACCCCCACTCACCCACATTCTGGCTTTAGGCCAGGCCTGCTTCCCTGCCACTCAGGCCCATTCCTGGCCACATAACCCTGTCCTCAGGTCCCCATACCTCAGCTGCACAGGCACCAACGGGCACACTCACAGATTGCATCAAGGTAGTCACTAGGACTTAAAAGCCCAGTGACTCATTGTCAGAGTGGGGACCTGGGGGTCCTTATTCTGATCCTCCCCACATCCTCTTCACTTGTCATCACCAACTTTAGAGCCAGGCTGGACTCTGAACCCCAGGTCTTCCTAACTGCATTGTCTCCAATACTGTCTGTGGTACAGTTCCTCATCTGGAAACTGGAGACAAAACACCTGCTAGTGGTACCCCCGAGCCCCGAGCTCCGGGGTTAACACATAGCATATGCCCAGTTGCTGATAGCTCTTGCTGCTATCCATAGGGCAGGTACCTTTTAACCCCTGCTTTCTAGGAATGCTTTCAAGGCTTATGAGGGAAAGGAATTAATACAAGACACAATTTATAGGATTATTTTATAATATTCACCAAAAAGGAATCAAATGCAAAAAAAAAAAAAAAAAAAAAAAAAAAAAAAAAGGGCAGGAAATCTGTCCACACACTACTATGTACCTGGCAAGTCCTGGGCTGGAAGCAGTGGCATGGGCACTGGAGAGAAAGAAGGAACTATCCATGGTACTTCCAGCCTAGGGTGGGTGAGACAGACACCCAACAACACTGACACCAGACAGATAGAAGTGTTAGCAACACACGGAGGGAACCAAGGAAGGGAGGGAGTTCTGGCAGAGGTAGGGCATGGGAGAGAGGACTCAGAAAAGCTTTAGGACAGGATGTGAAAGAAGTTCAAGCCATGAGGGATCCCAGGAGCTGTGGATCAGTCCAGGAAATACAAAAGCACAGGATTCAGGATCCATGAACCTGAATTCAAACAGCTGTGTGACTTTAGGTGAACAATGTCATCTCTGAGGAAATTCAGGCTCACACAAATCAGAATAAAAACCAGAAAGGGTTTAATAAGTAGTATTCACACATGTATTAGTAGGGCTTGCATGGAAGCTGAGATGTTACCATCTTGAGGTCCAAAGAAAGGGATCAAAACTGGAAAAACACCACCATGGAAGGAGCATGAACTTCCAGTCAAGAGACGTGGCCAGACTAAGGCAGCCCCAGGGAAGGAAAATAATCCTTGAAACAACCCCCTCCATAGTTTGGATCCCCTTCTGAAGGCTCCCTATCAGTAGAATCTAGGGGAACCCAGAGTCACAGGGTCTGGCACATTGGGCCTTGTGGGCCAATCTGTCCCACCCCACACCCAGGCAGACACCAGGGAGGGACCATGGCGAGTGTCTGGGGACTCCCGGAAGCTCCTGGCATCTGTAACACCCCTGACTGAGAACGCCTTCCTTTGAAAGTAGGCCATCGCCATCACAGTCCAGGAGTCTCACAGGATTCTTTAAAGAATCAAGTGAGAGACCACTGGCAAAAGCTTTGCACGAAAATAATCTGTGCTCCTTCTCACACGCCTAACAGGCATCCTTCAGAACTGATGCTTTTAGAATTCATAACAGAGATAATTTTACAGATGAGGAAACTCAAGTTCAGAGAGGCTAGGTCATTTCTCTGTAGTAATTAACTTCTTACTTTGCAAGTGACAGAGACCCCAGTCACACTGATTTCTGCAAGAAAAAGGAGTAATTGACTGGCATACGTGAATGTTTTCAGCATCTCAAGCATAGCTGTGTCCAGGCATTGGCTTTGCTATGCTGTGCTGGCTTTATTCTCAGGTAGTTTCTCCACAGATTGACAAAGCAGCTTCCAACATACTTCTACCAGTGTAAGTAGGCCAAGGGAAAGAGAGTCCCTTTCCACGATCCCCAACATGCATCCTATCCTGTGGCCAGGTGATGAAGTCTTGCACTGGCCTGGCCAGGGTCCGTTGCATTCCCCCAACATGGAGCCCCGAGGTAGGACTAGGATGGGAGGGCCAAAGGGCCCACCAGAGAGCTGACTACAAAGACAGAGAGGGGGAGAGCTGTGCACAGCACCACGACAAGGCTCAGCCACTGCAGCCCCCAGGGTGCAACCTGGCTGGCCGACTTCCAAGCCCTGGGCTCTTTGGGTTGTGTTTGTATTTTACTGGGTTTTAAAGCACTGTATTCGTGCCACTGAGACCTGGTGGAAGAACAGGAGCGAGCAGACATGGAGGCAGGGTCAGGACTGCTGCAAGGGCGGGGCTGGCTGCAGCAGATTTTGCACAGTGATCAGGAGCCTGGAGGCTAGAGGCAGGCAGCACTCAGGTTGGCACATCCCTGCCAGCTCAGGCTGGCAGTCACAGGATCAGGAGCTCAGGTCTGACCTGCTAGGACATGTGGCCCAATGAGTCCTCCTACAGCAGCAGCCTGCAGACCCTGCAAGCAGTCTCTGGGCTGCAGGACTGAGGTCAGGATGAGCCCAGGAGGAGCTCATGCCAACATGTGTTGTTCATCATGCCCGCTTCCTCCTGTGTCTGCTGACTCCCTTCAAGATGTTCGGGAAGCTCCAATATACTTTGAATTTCTTGTCTTCTTTCTTCGAACATCCCCCTGCCCTGCCACAAAATGGCATGGTGTTGCTCTGTGAGCACGTGAGCATGTGTGTGAGTGGGGGGGCGCTGTGGTGGCGTGTCACTGAGGATCCCCCTCCACTTCTGGGGTTGTGGCAGCCCCATCGTGAGACCAGAACTGCCAAGTGCAAGAGAGGAGCCCTTGAAGCTCAGGGGCCCCTGGCCTCCCTCTACTCCAGCCTGCTCTTTATCATTTATCACCCTCAAGGCACAGGGCAGTCCTGAAGAAAGGAAAGAGATGGGACTGTACAAAAGCACCTCAAGTTCAGAGAGGGAGGAGAGTAGAAGAGGAGGAAGTGAGCACAGCGGATGGGTAGGAGGAGGACAGGCAGATGCAGGCGGACAAAGGGAGAGATGAGGCAAGCCAGTGGCAAGAGGGAAAAACAAGACAGGCAGGAGAGATGAAGCAGGAGCTGCCACCTCAGGCAGAGCAGCCAGGTGGAGGGAGAGGACACAGGAAAATACTGGGGCTTGAGGGCTAGGAGGAGCAGGGCCAGGAGGTTATGGGTGATGAGCACAACTTGGCCTGGACTGAGAGGACAGATGCCCCCCAGCCTCTCTGGTACCACCCTCTTCTCCCCAGAGAGCTGAGCTCCAGCACAGACAAGTAAGTGGACGTGACAGGGGCCAGGCCCTTGGGCCTCCCAGCCTTCTCACCAGCTGCTGTGCCACATGCCCTGCTGGCCTCTACGACAGCTTCCTCCAAAGTGGTCAGTGCACAGGCTTCACCTTCCAGCCCACCCCACAAGTTAGAGCCAGGGCATCAGTGTTACAGCCAGATGGGGTGCAGGGCCCAGGACATGGGACCTGAAGTCCTTACAGCCCTGCCACTCCCAGAAGCCCTTTGCCATCATAGGAAAGCGGCAAGTGGCCAATAGGCCATCTGCAACCTCCCTTCCAACCTGATGACCCCTGAGAGGAGGGAGCTGAGTCATATAATGGTTTGTCTGAGGTTGCTGGAGGTGCCTGCCTCAGAGTTGTTGCTCCCCAGTTACCATGTGGTCCAGTGCATTCTTCCAGAGATGCTTCAGCTCATCATTGCTTGGTTGAAGCTTATCCCAGCGTGTGGATCTGACGGGACACGAAGGCCCATGGGGACTCCCACATCCCAGTGCTTCCCTCTGTCCCGTGCCTTCACTCTCGACCTCTGAGCTCAGCCATAGCTCTGCTTCTGTGAGGCCTGAGGGTGGCTGGTCTTCTACTGCCAGTGTTTTGGGAAATCTGGAATAGAGACAGGGATAATTATTGACCAGGAAGTCCCAGACCAGGAGAGGGCAGTTAGGGGCTCAGCCCCAGTGGAAGGGCATCACATTCAGCCTGCTCTACTCAGTGCCTCCCTGTGCAGGGAATGCCCTCCCACCTTCCCCTCTGCATTTCTAGACCTGGTGCTCCATGAATTTTACATCAGGTTAAGAGTGGGAAACACAAAACAGACAATGCCACACCACTCACATGTTGTGTTGGCATGCACCAGCACCTGTATGCATGTTCTCGCTCCTGCAAACTTGCCTGGGGCACCAGTGCACATGGGCCTGACCCTCCCCTGTGCAGATCTTCATCTCGCAGGGCCCTCCCCTGTGCACACCCATGTGTCAGAAACCCAACACACCCCACTGAGGGCTCCTCTTATGAGTTTCCTTATGTCTTTCTGGAAAAGCCACATCTAAGCCAGGCCAGTCACACACCCGTGTTCCCACATTCACCCCACTGAAGCCCCACCCCAAACACATCGAATACATCCCAGCGCCATGCCTGGGACTCATGCCCTCCATTGCTGGGGATAAACTGGGTAATGTTTACTCTGCCTTTGCTCAATACTTATTTGTATGCTATTTAAAAACTGTATTTTACTGATTACAAAGCTTGCTTGTGCAGATTATCTTACTCTTCACAATCATCCCAAGAAGTGACATTAGAAATATAACCATTTTAGCTTATCTGTCTGTCTATCTGTCTGTCTGTCTATGAGTCTGTCTATCTATCTATTGCTGCTGCCTGTGGTGCTAGGGATCGAACCCAGGACCTCACAAATGAAGAAGTGCTCCACCACTGAGTCACTGCTTAAAGCCATTTATGGAGGGAGGGAAAGCTCCGAGCCGCAGAGGACATGAGCTCTCTAAGGTCACATGGATGCATGTACCAAGC
Source organism: Ctenomys sociabilis (assembly GCA_004027165.1). NCBI lineage: Eukaryota > Metazoa > Chordata > Mammalia > Rodentia > Ctenomyidae > Ctenomys > Ctenomys sociabilis. The sequence continues at coordinate 44,573 of PVKA01002104.1, forward strand.
TGGACTTGCATCCATGTCTGATATCAGATATTCTGCTCAGCCTCATGGTTGCTTGTGTCCTATAGCATGCCTGCATGCAAACTGGAACCAGATGTCCCGTCCAAGGCAGACAGAGCCCAGTGCCAGGGGCCCGACTTCACAACCATAGTATAGGTTCAAGATCAGACTTTACAGGATGCCTGCACCTGTACAATCTACTGGGACTCCCTGCTCTTCCACCATCCCCAGCGAGGTTCTCAGCATCTTCCTTGCCTCCCCTTTGTCGAAACCACCCCTCAGGCAGCTAAGTTTGCGTGAGAGCTCTGGCTCTGACCCTGGAATGCTAAGGCAGCCCCTTTCCCAGGGGCCTGTAGGATGCTCCCACAGATGATGCTAAGCCAGACACACAGGGTCCAGGGTACCCCTTCGGGGTCTAGCCTTCCCAGATGACCTAGCTCCTTGTTTCTGGCTGCACACAGGTTGGTTTCATGCCAATGTTCAGAGGCTACCTGACCATGCGCGGAACCCCCTCTGCTCCACTCCCTCCCTCTTTCCGGGAGTTCCGCATGCTGTTTGGTAAATAAATCTAGGGCAGCAGGAATAATACACCTGTCAAACAGCAGCCAGCTTCCAATTTCCGCTGTCAGGCCTGCCTGGTCATACCATGCCGATCCTCCTGACACGCTGCCACAAGTAATCCACTCCCCAAGGCCCCTGTGGGAGGAGAAGGGAGGGTGGCCACCGACAGGGGACTCCCTACCAGTCAGCGTGCTACTAGGCAAACCTAAAGAACAACTTCCCAGTGGATGGTCAGGTAGGACAGCTTGGGGTTTCCTGGACAATCAAGATGAGTCTTTTTTTGATATAATTCAGGTATAAAAAATAAGATAAGTAAACAGCTACACTCTTAATTTACTGATAAGAGACATCTGCTATAATAATGTCTATAAGTACAATATCATGTATGCACCTTGTACGATACCAAAACAGTATGAAAACAGTTTGTAATGTATTAATTTATCAAATCTGTGTTGTTAAGGTGTCTTAAAACTGTCTGATTGATATTTGTACTTCAATAAAATAAAAAATAAATTAAAAAAAAAAGATGAGTCTTGGGCTGGCTGGGAGGGTTAGGGGGATGGCAGCAAAAATATGGTAGGTGTTTCTCTGGGCCTTCTAAAAAAATGGTGGTCAGAAGGGTTGCATCCAGTCACCTACTGAATAGCTCCCCACTACTGGTCCTCCCGGAAACTGGTAGGCAGTGGCTCTTAGGGATCTCAGGAGTCATTAATTCCAGCCCAGCTGAACTGCCTTCTCATCCTCATGGGTGTTCAAGTTGATCAGGTTTCTAAAGCTTTCTGGAGCCAGCACCATCAACCAAGAAGATAGCCCTGTGCTGACTGGTCCTCCTGCCTATAAGCTTGACACTGCAACTCATACCTCCCACCCTGTACTGGTTTGGGAGCCACCAGAGCAGGGAAGCGATGCATCTTCCCTTTCCATGGCCTCCTGCTACTCCTCAAGGTCCAGCTTTGGTCTAACCCATCATGCTACTTTCTCATTAGCATGGTATGAGTGGGATAGCAGTGCCCGACTTGTGCTTTTGGAATGGGGCACAGTTTAGCCAAAGGTCAAAGGACTCCTCCCCTCTCTTTGCTTCCTTCCTCCTGCCTCCCACCAGAATTTGCCTCCATGTCCTCCCAGGTCATTTATGGTCACTCTCCACTGGGGTGCTCTGAGAAGAGGTGTGGCTCAGCTATCAGATGTGGTGCCCCTCTCCCACCCCTGCTGCTCTAGATGCTGAAGAAAGAGTAGAAAAGTGACCCTAACATGAAGAGAGCAAGAGGGACATGAACCCATTATTAATCTCCCCAACCTCTTCCAGCTCCAGTTAACTGTGATGAACCCAGCTAGCCTTCCTGAAGATTTCCGGGTCCAGCCCCACCATTTCCATGAAGATCCCAGCACACCTGTCAATAAGCAGCTTGCCTCTCTCACAGATCACCACAATGCCACCATGTGAGGTGGGCTGTCCTGGGTGTCCCACCACCAGCATCTGCACATGGCGGGACCAATCACTGGCCTGCGCTTGGGGTAATCAACAAGCCCAATTTAAGCCGATCACAGGTCTACAGTTGAATCCATCACAGACTTGTAGCTGCTGTATAAGCAGAACTTCCTTTATACTTCCAGGGTTAGTCCGGAGGGCTCTGTCTGGTGTAGTAACCCCTCAACTGTGCCCCACAAATCCTGTTAAAATAAGGCCTTGTTCCAGTGGTCTTGTACATCTCCTGGCAATTTATTTCTCATGCTCATAAAGCAGGCCCTGTAAATCTACTCAGGATTCTTACACTTATGAAAGGATGAACAGAGCAGTCCCTTTAAAATAAAGAGCAATAAACACCAGGGCTGTGAGCCCTGAAGAACTCCTGAGACCTGTAGCCAAAAAAAATCAGTGACAGAGACCAGCAACTGTGAGCATCAACTGAGAGCTTCTAGCACACAAGCCAGCATCAAACACCAGTGGCCAGTCACAGCAGGACCAGCAGCTAGCAGAACTGACTAAAGATATCCAAGACAAACCAGCTCTGACCAGCATCCCGCGGTGTTAACCAATAGCATCTGGCTTTAACTGGTGTCAACTGATAGCATCGGGAGTGCTAGCAGAGCTGCACCTTGTCTATTCATGATTACTATCTGCTATCTGAATAAAGCAAGAGAACCCACAAATGAGTGGCACCATGAGGGCACTAGCCTGTAGGGTTGTGTAGCACGGCCTTGGTTGTCTTTCAGTGTTCCCACAAGCTCCAAAATGAAGCTTGGAGAAGAGCACAGGTGGGGTCCCCTGATGAGCCGGGGTCTGACTTTTGCCGCGTGATGTCTACAGTGGAATGGGAAGCAGCCCACCTTTGTGCCTAGCTCCCAGCCTATCTACAGGCCACTATTAGGAACTACTTTCTACTATGAATAACTACTACAAAGACAACAATATGCAATGTGTTAATTACTGTAACTGTCCTACTAACCTGTTTTGAAACTGTCTCATTGCTATTTCTTAAATTAATTTTTTTAAAAAAGGAACTACTTTCTAGACTGCTTTCAAGAGATAAATAAGATCCAGAACCAAGTAAGCTTTCATTTCCAGTTATTTCTGTTACTGTTCCTTTATGAAGAATCTTTGGAGATGGATGCAATGGAGGCTGATGCCAACTCAAGTCAGGAGATTCTGCACGTGATCCTGAAACTCCAGGCAGGACAGGAAAATCACTGCGCATCCTGTCACACCAAGACCTAGCATACATAGGGATACAGACAGCCCCCATACGAGCTCTCGCCCCCGGGAGAACCCCCCAGCCCACACACAGAATATCCAGCCGAGTGCTAGCAGGACCCTGGCTGCCTCCACCCAACCACACACTAGGGGACCCAGGGGATATTTAGTGGGGTCCGAAGGTGTGACGAGAAAGTTGGGGATGGGGGTGCAGCTGAAAGAAAACCAGATTTGATGGCAGCTCAGCCTGAGAAGCCTGCCCCAGCCCCAAGACTCAAGTGACAAAGACTCCAGGCTCCTCAGGCTGCAAGACAGCTCTGCTGCACACACACCATGCACACCTGTCCAACTGGACCAGCAGCACCAAGCCTAAGACTTCCTGCCTAGAAGCCATAGTGAGATCAGGGATCCAGACAGCACCAGAGTGGGTACCTGCAGAGCCGCCTACTGAACTGATCTCGGCCTCTCTCTCCCTATCTGGAGATTCAGCTCAACCCTTATTTTCTGCACCTACCCAGCACTCTTCTGGTGGGAATGGGAGCCCCTTGCCTGCAAAGATGGCAAGACCTCCACCTTGCCTGCCACGGGCACCAGGTGAGGGAAAAGACCTGGGCCCCCATTCCCTCCCCCATGCTCCCCTCTTCAGCCCCCCTCTTCAGCCCTCCAGGCCTCCCTGCCTGCCTGCCTGCCTTCCAGAGTAACGAGTTTATCTGCCTGGGACAGAGAGGTGTGTTTGACAGCACAGATGACTCAGGCTGAACTTCTCTGTAAGCAGACCCCCCCCCCCGGGAAGGGATGGGAGAGATGGTATCACTCCGTGTGTCAGTCAGTCAGGAAATGAGTCTTCCTTAGGCCCTTTCCCCCTCTGCAGTGAGGCACCACACTCTGCCTTGCCACTGTAGCAAACAGGGACACTGTAAACACGTCACAGGGCTGGGTGCCAGAGCCCTGGGGACACACACAGACAAGAACCAACTTACCCAACACCCCCCACTCCAAAATCATAAAAAGATTAAAGTATGCAAACACTGCTCACTGCCCTGCATTCCAGTGCTGATGCGGGAGCAAAGTCTCAAAGCTGGGGACATGTCAGCAATTTGAGAGTGAAGAACACATCTGGGAGAAGAGGGACACATCTGGGCCATCCCCGTGGTGTCCCGAGGGACCTGTCTGCAGGGCCTTGTCATCATCCCCCATTGGCTGTACTGAGTGCCTGAGCCCATTCACCTGAAGTTCTAGAAAAGGGAAAACTGCTTACACCTACAGAAATCAGATGGCAGCATCCTGCAGGGGACCGGATAGGGCTGTGTGGAAACTGCTGGGATAGGGGTGAGGGGAACGTAATTTTTGTTGTTGTTGGGTTTTTTGTTTGTTTGGCAGAACTGAGGATTGAACTCAGGTCCCTGCGCTTGCCACGCAGACTCTTATTCTATTGAGCTATCTCCCTGGAGGGGAACGTTACGATGGAGTGGAGGTTGTGCAGATAAATACATTTGCTAATTTAGTTTGCTATATGAGGTGTGATAAAAACACTGCGTGTCTCAATAACAAATATCACAGTAAGACACAGGGCCATTAACTGCCCTCAGAATACCCTCCCTCACTCCCTGCTTCCAACACAGCCTGTAAAGCAGTTGAGGAAGCCTCCTGTCATTGGTGCCGTTGGTCGCGCTGCCCCGCTTGCCTCGATCTCCTGAACCCATCCTGAACACTTTCTTTTCATGGTCATTTCACCATAGAAAAAAGCAAAAAGCCACACGGTGCCAGATCCAGTACATAAAGTAGAGGAGGTCGCTCTGTAATTTAGGAGTCTGTCTTTCCATTGGATGGCACCAGGCAGCCACATTCACTAAGTTTTTGACCACACCTTATAAAGAGAGGAAAAGGGACATCCCGAACTGCTTCAGGAAGTAAAAAGAAAGGGCCAAGGAGATGGTTCAATGGAATAAGCACTTCCCTGGTAAGCACAAGAGCTTGAGTTCAATCCCTGGTTCCACCAAAAAAAAAAAAACACCAAAAAAAAAAAGAAGTGAAAAGAACCACGGGACAAGGGTATGCAAAGTGAGCAGTATTATTTTGATTAAAAGCAATGTATCTTTTTGCTGTAATAATTTTTTAAATGAAAATGTTCAGTGTATATTTTGATAAGCCCTATGTACCCTCTAAAAGCATACACATGGTGAACCACCTCCTAGAACCGAAGCCTGCCTCCTAAGAATCCACTTAGCTTTGAGCTCATCAATGCACGGGCCCATCAATGAAGCTAGCACCAACATGGTCCAGGCACCTCCCCAAAGCCCCACCTCTGAATGCATGGGACTCCTGGGAGACACTTTGGATCTCAACCATAGCAAGCATTACCCCTTCTTCCCGCTCTCCTCAGCCTCCCTCCCCACCCCATTCTCCTCCTCCACCTCAAGGCCCCTCAAAGTAAGTATTTGGTGCCTAGGTTCTTGCTTCTACAGACACTGTGCCTGTCATGGCTGTGGAGACCATCCTGGGACGTGGCCTTGTTCTCCTGTGGTGTTTGTTTCTCAGGCCTCAGCCAACCCAAATCAAGCCCTGCCCACTGCTGTCTGGGGCTCCAGGCCATTCCTGTCCACTTGCTATTGCACAACTGGGTGGTGCCAGGAAGAAATAAATACCCCTCCCTGAACCCCGGGGCTGGAATTTCAAACAGCCCAGCTTCTATTTCTTGGGTGGCAGGAGTAGGCCATGTGTCCTTCAAGCACATGAAGTCATGGCCTTTGTCATCAGTGTGGCTGAAAAAGAAAGAGGAAAGCTGGGGAGGTAGCTCTGCAGCACAAGCACCTGCCTGACAAGAGCAAAGTCCTGAGTTTGATCCCTTGTCCTAAAAAAAAAAAAAAGGAGAAAGTGTGAATACTCAACATCCTCCACTGACCTCCAACCAATGAGCAAGGAAAGTGGGGGGACTTAGCCCTGCTGGTAAGAAGGTGGACCCGGGGAAAGCTGTGGGCAGGCTCAGGGATTCAATAAGGAAGGGAGTCCAAATTCCTAGCCCCAGGAGCACAGGGCTCAGAACTGAGCCCACCACCCTCTTCTCAAGATGAGGGTCCTCGTGTCACTTTGGATGGGGCACTGCACTTCCGGAAACCTCATGTAATGAGCACAGAAACAGTACTTCCCCCAGAGGTTGGGTGGTGGGCTCAGACAAGATGCAGTCTGTGCATCTGCTGAGCAGGTAGCTGTAAGCACGGCCAGACAGGTTGCTTGCGCCATGGCAGGTCACCTCTGGATACAGAGCAATGGGGCCAGAGCAGGACAGCAGAGCCTGTGGACTCTGCACAGGGGCCTGAGGAGGGTGAGTCTAGAGCACAGTTGTACCAGGGGCTCAGGAGCTGTTATCTGCAGGGACAGAAAACAGGTGACATGAGGGACATGAGGAATGCTCCCCAAGATCCAAAGCCCAAGGTGCTCTACTGCTAGGAGCTGGATTTCCCAGCCCAGCAGTAAGCATGTCCAGGACAGGGAGCCCCTCTCAGACTCCTCTCTGCTCCTGCCATCCTGCCTGGTGCTGGGCCTGGCACACAGCAGCGAATGCGGGCTGAGCCCACATGACAGAAGCCAGGCAGGCTCAGAATCAACTCACTCACCCTCAAGGCGCTAACTGAGCAAATTAATTGAGCTGGCTGGCTCCTAGGGACCAGGTGCAGGGCTGCAGGACAGTCTGACAAAGGCCCTCGAGAGGCAGGGCTGCCCTCTGTGCCCCAGCCCTGCCCACTTGGCTGGCTGGTGCCCACTGGAACAAGGTGGGTTTGGGGTCCCAGACAAGTCTATAGAGTTGGGCCAGAAGGGGAGGTAGGGCTAGAACACAGTAGGGGCCCAGAACAGAAAGGGGGTGCCCTAATTGACTGACTCCATGGAGAGATGAATTACCCTTTCCTGCCGCATCTCCTGCTAAGTTTGGAGTGTGAGTGAAGGTGGCTGTGAAGTGAAAATCCTGAGGCAGAACATTTAGGATGGGTAGGGACGGCACGCAATGCCTTCTGTCTGTTCTCTTGGGACTTCACAGCTGCTATAGACAGGAAGCAAGCCGCTGCCAGTGGGGCCATCTTATAGATGAGGAGACTGAGGCCACAGGGCGCACAAGTGAAGAAGTCAAGACCCAAACCTGAGCTCTTCAGGCTGTGAGTATCTGCAGTACTAGCACTGTGGTATCCAGCCCAAGGTGTGCAGACTTGGGGCACAGTGAGAGAAAACCTGATCTGGAGTTGAGTGAATGCCATCGATCATGACTGCCTCTGTCCATGTACGTGCACCTCCTAAGACAGCTTTCCTCCCGTTGCATACCCTGCCTCTCCTGAGAACATGAGCTCCCAGGGCCAAGCCCAGTCGAAGGCGAAGGCCAGCCCACTGAACTGAGAAGAAAGAGCTCGCACCTCAGCTGGTCACCAGGCCCTCCTTTGCCACCTCAGTCCCCTCTCCACACCAGGAGGCCTGTATCTTGGCCTCCTTACACTCCCACTCCATTTCCCCACCTTTATGCCTGCTCCCTCCCAGTTTCCGGTTCTATATAGAGGGCAGAGGTTTTGTTTAAATACACACACACACACACACACACACACACACACACAAAGCAGGCTAATCGAGACTATTTTTGTCTTGTTTGTTTGTGCAAATAGTAAGTCTCTCTACTTTGGAAAGAGAGATTATATTCATTATTCATTTTAGGACAGAGTAAGTGCCTTTTTTCAAAAATCAACTTTATTACCATATAATTTACATAAAACAAAATACACCCATTTTAAAAGCACAAGGGTAATCAAAAACTAGTGAATATTTAAATTTTAAAAATTTATTATAGTCAAAGACACATTGTCATTAATCACTAAAAATACTCCCCCTTGATTCAAGCACACGTACCCCATCATTCTGGCCACTTTCTGAAGCAGTTCTGGAAGTCCTCTTTCATGAGAATCTTCAGGAGATGGGATAAAAAACTGTAAAAGCTACTGCCAAGCACCAGTCAACAGAAAGGCAGGCTTGTAAACAGTTAGTGTGTCTTTATCCACCATACGCTCGGAGCTTGACACCATGTAACTTCCGGTTTTCCTCAAACACTTCCCATGAAAGGTGTTTTCAATCAATTCAGGACACTGATTTTGATTGTGTGTGTGTGTGTGTGTGTGTGTGTGTGTGTGTGTGTGTGTGTGGTACCAGGGATTGAACTCAGTGGTGGCACACGCCTGAATCCCAGCTCTCGGGAGACTGTAAACAGGCAGATCACTATGAGCCTGATCTAGTAGTGAAACCCTGAACATCCTGTAGAACCTTTCCTAAAATAAAAAATAAATAAATAAAAATTTAAAAAATTCAGGACGTTGAGGCACCCCAGACAGCACAACCGAAGACACTCATGAAAGGAGACTTCCAGAACTAAGAGTATTTGAAGTAAGGGGTGGGAGTGTTCTGAGGAGAATTAGCGACCATGTGTTTTTTACTGTGATATTTGTTACTGAGGCCCAGACTGAGTTTTTATCACACCTCATATAGCAAGCTTAAGTTAGCAAATGTATTTATCTGCACCTCCACCGCTCCATCATAGCGCTCCCCTCACCCCTATTCCGGCAGTTCCCACACAGCCCTATGCGGTCCCCTGCAGAATGTCACCGTCCGATTTCTGTTGGTGCGAAGTAGTTTTTTCGTTTTCTAGAACTTCAGATGAGTGGGCTCAGGCACTCTGTGACCAGGTTTCTTTCAGGGTCACAATTGCGGGGCCTCATTTGTGTACCTGCGTGCGCATGCGCACATGCATGTTTTAGCAGTCCGTCCCTTTTTATTGCTCTTTACTGTTCTACTGCATGCTTTCTCCAGTTTTTATCCCCAAGCGCTGGGCTTCCTTTCCCCCACCCCGGTTTGGAGACTATTACGAACCAGGCTGCTGTGAAGGCTGTATGCAAGTCTTTTGTCTACATACGCTGGTTTTCTTTGGGCTAAATACTTCTGAATACCACTGCACGATAAGTACATGTTTAACATTATAAGAACCTACAGAACTAGCCCTTAGGATAAATGTTCAGCTCTTTTAGCCTGACCTGGAAAGCCCTGCATGCTCTTTCTTTCCTTCTTCCTTTCCTCTTCCTTTTCTTTGGTGTATGTCACCCATATTCTTCTTGCTGTTCCTTCTGTTGAGCATCTTCCAACCACAGGACCTCTGCCTGTGCTGGTTCCTCTTCCAGAAATGGTTACGCAGCTCAGGGGTGGGGTCCTAATTATCCCCATCCTATCTCTGTGTGGTGCTCTGTGTGCCTTCTCAAAAAGTTCCACATCACTGTGTAAGTGATGTGGCTGCGTGTGTGATTTCACGGTTAAAGTTTCTCCCCTCCCTACCAGGTCCTCAGAGTGCAGAACTTACACCCTCAACTCCTGAATACCTAGTACAGCACCAGACACAAAGCAGCCCTTAATGGGTACTTTAGAGGCAGAATAATGAAAGTGTGGGGCTGGGAAGATGGCTTAGTGGAATAAGCGTTTCCCTGGCAAATGCAAGGACCTGAGTTCAATCGCTGGTTCTGCCAAAAAAAAAACAGAAGAAGAATAACGAAAGTGCCTGAGCCCCAAGGCCCACAGGCCTAGTACAAGGCTCGTGAGGTCCGCTGAAGCATCTGGGAGCCCACACACGGCAGAGACCGAGACAGCCGCTACTCAGCAATCCCACACCAGATCCAATGACAGGCAATAGAGGGGAGCAGAAAAGGCAGGAGAAGGAAGGGAATGACTCATCTTCAGAAGCACATGGAAAGGGAGGGGGGAAATGTAATTCTGCAGCTCTTGACCTTTCGCTTGTGTGGGGGACAACTGTTTCTGCCACCAGTTAGCAGGGGTGGCAGTGAAGTACTTTCAGAGTCAGGGAAAACACTTGCCAGAGCCATGAACAGTAACTGGAGAGATTTCCAGACACAGGGGCAAGCTATGTTGTCCCTCCCCATCCCAGCCTCCGCCACTGGGGTTGTTGAAAAACCCCAGCACTCCCAGGCTTCCCTGCAGTGGCATCCCCAGCACACCCCAGAGGCTAGGGAGCAGCCTATGAAGAAGGCGGCATCCTCCCATGAAGCAAAGGCTTCCTTCTCAAAAGGCCAGAGCAGAATGACCCTATCAGGGGATAGATTCAGACTCCTTCCCAGAGCCCTATGCAAGGTCACAGGCCAGGCCCTTGGGCCTGAGCAAAGCCTGCCAGATGTTCCCAGAAATCTTTTGCATGCCTGTAAAAATCAGGTCCCCCACACAAGCGACATGGGGGGACATACAGGAGCAGAGTGTGAATACAGGAGAGTCCACTAAGCGATGGAACTTGCTCCTCTCCCAGAGACCCGCCCAGCTCTGGACAGCTGTGCACATGGCCTGACTCAGCAGAGCATCTCTCCAGGGCCTAAACAATAAACCTGGAGGGGATGGGCAGGCTCTTAGCCTAATGAAGCAGTGGCCCAAGCCTTGCAAAGCCAGTGCTAATGGGCAGAGACTGCGCTGTGGGACCATCACCCAGAGCCAATCTGTAGCAATGTGCTTTTAATGTCTTACTGACTAGCCCTCCTATAGGTCTATAACCACCTTGCCTTCATTCTAGGGATGATTTACAGCCCCTAAGAGAATCTCACCCAGTTGCCAACAAGACTCCTGGCTCCCAACCCCTAGGATGCCCTCAAGATAAGGCATATTTCACTGGGTCCTGCTACCAAGGAAATGGCCAGGATCTTGATCCTCTAAACTGCCTGAGTCTCCAGGGAGTGACTAAGCAGGGGACCAGGCAACAAGCAGGACTTAGGGCCAAAGCCTGGGGCTGTTCAGGCACCTGACTCTCTCTCTCTCTCTGATTTGTTTAGGAAGTAGTTCTTTTTTTTTTTTTCCTTAATTTATGTATTTGGTACAGGGTCTCACTATGCAGCTTAGACTCCTAGTGATCCTCCAGTTTCTAGCTCCCTAATGCTGGGATTACAGGCCTGCAACACCATGTCCAGTCTCATGGCTGGCTCAGTATACCTGGGGGTGTGACCTCTGTGGCCTGTGGTGCCACAGATTGAACTCTAGTGTCTGTGCCTGCCTAAGCAGGAGTTTAGCCCTGCTGAGTTATCTCGCTGGCCCCAGGGAGTCGTTCTGATGGCCAGGGCCTGGATTCATAGGGATGCCAATGTGTACAGATGTTGAAAGCATGAATTTTAAGTATGGCAATTTATCTAAGAGCCTTGGTTCCTAACCCTAAAGTGGAAGATGTAAATAATTACCCCTCAGCAACACTTTATTAAGATTAAATATAGTCATGGCTGCATAGCCTTGGTGCCTGGTTAATATTCAAGAAATGATAATTCATTTTGAATGAATTTTAAATTCTATAAAATCACTTGTTTTTAACCTTCACATTTGTCAAGTGTTTTATAGTTTATGAAATACTTTTGCATTTGTTTTCTCGCTTATTCCTTACAGCAATCCTGTGTGCAGACACAACGAACTCTACTGGCTCCATTCTACAGATGAGTGACATAGGCACAGCAGGAAAAGAGGAATCATGTCATTTCTGCAATACTTAGTGGGTACCAGACCCAGGATTAAGGCTTTCTAACCTCTACCTTAGACATTGTCCCCTTGCCCTTGCCCTGGGCTTTGCTTGTCTGCTGGAATCTTGAGGTCTGTGGTGAAGCCCTACAGCCCAAAGCACTTCAAAGGCTTGCTGGAAGCTCCACAAGCCCCATTTTTCTGAATGAAAATGAGGATTGTGTGACCACATCAGAAAGTTGGAAAATGGCATGTGAATCTGGAACAGGAGCTCAGGCTACAGCTCACACTGGCGCTGAGAACAAGAGATTTTTTCTGAAAGAAGGCTGGGCTGCGGGTTCCCAGAGCCAATGAGAGAAAGAGAACTCCCCTGGGAGGAAAGGAAGTCACCCTTCACCTAGCCTCCGTGGTGGGAAGTCCTTAGAAGGCCAGGAAATGGTGAGGAACCCATGAGTGACCACAGACATTGGTCTGTCTCTTAGAAAAATAAGCGAATGAGTTAAAACCCTTTCTGAAAACTGTTAGACATCTGAGGAAGCTAGGTGTGGGTGCATCAGTGAGTCACTGCTGCATAACAAATTACCCCCAAATGGACTGGCTTGGACACAGCAGAACCTGTTATCTCACAGCTTGTGTGAGTCACAGGGTACAAGGCAACACCAGCAGGGTGGGTCTCATTCAAGTCCTCTCCTGTGGTTGCAGGGACCTCAAGGCTTTCTGTGGCGGGAAGAGCCACTTCCAAGTTGGCATAGTCACCTGGCTGATCCACAGTGCCTCACCATGCGGGCTGCCCAGAAGCCTCGTTAGAGTGGCTTCAAAACAGGAAGTCCATATCCTCCAAAGCCATAGCACTTGGTATTACCTAGTCTTAGAAGTCACACACTGTCACTTCTGCTGCATTTCAGCTTTATAGAAGCAAGTCTCCAAGTCCAGCCTATACTCAAAGGGGAAACGCTCGGCTTCACCATTTAAAGGGAGCTTCAGCATTTGGAGGCATGTATTTAACCACCCCAGAAGGGATAAATATTCCAATAAATGTACACTCCAATGCTCTAGTGGACAAAATATGCTCAGAGTAGACCCAGAAGCTCATCTACGGGCAAGGGCCAGCATGCTAGAAGCTATCTCAACAACCCCAGAAAGGTCCCTTCACACCAGTCAAGGCCACCTGACACTTGAGTGGCCCTGCACAGGAGAATCCAGTGACCCAAGGTAGCAGCTGAAATAGAGGAGGGAGAAAGATGCTAGAGAGGTGCCAGGACATGGTGGAGGCTTCCTCTGTGCAGGTCTGAGCACCTGGTAGAAGGAGACAAGGAGTCTTGCATAGCCCTGGTTTTGTGCTACTTTCCCTGGAGCTAAGGGTCAGGAGGGATCCCTGGCTGCCTGGCTCCAGCCTGAGGAACATGTGTAGGCATGTCCTTGACAAGACTCAAGGGCCCGGCAAGGAAGCTACCTGCTATGCCATGAGTGTTTGCCCCCTCCTAAATTTATGCTGAGTTTCAGGTGTCACTAAGAGGGTATAAAGGTGCAGCCTATAAGAGGTCATTAGGGCACTACTCTCCTGTGTAGGTTTGTATAATAGTAAAGGGTTTTCACAAGTGGGCTCTTTCTCCTACTCTTCAGAAAATCAAAGACCCTTGCCAGACACTGCTGACTCCACCTCAGATGTCCTGGCTTCCAGAACCAGAGGAAGTTACCCACCCAGATGTCCTGTTGTGCCCACAGAGCAGACTCAGACACTGCCTTTCCCTGGTCCTAGATGGCCCAGCTGGTGAGGTGAAGCCCACCTTGCTCAGCCACCCCCCCAGCACAATGGCCACAGTCCATCCTAAAAAGACCATACCAGGTCCCACCTACCCTTGCCTCTTGGCCTCAGATGATTGGATCAGAAGTGGACAACTGACCCACAACAGATGATTTATTGGCTGACCAAAGACCAATTAGAGATTCTATCTTAAGACTTTGGACCTCTACAGCCCAGAGCCTAGGAAGCAGCCTAAGTCTGGTCTTAAAGCTGAGGTCAGGCAGCAGGGCAGGCTGGGGGAGGCTGGAGCAGCTATTTTAGGACCATGTGTTGATGAGCAAGCAGAGGAAGCTGATCTGCAGAACAAAGCAAGGAAATGGAGCTGAGAGAGCAGCAGGGATGAGACCCTTTTCAGCCTCCGAGGGCAAAATGCACAGTGTGGTCCATGGGCACTGCGAGGCTCTCAGCTCTTAGGAAACCAGGAGGTTCTTTGGGCCATAGGTTCTATAAAGCCTCCTGCACCCTCTGATTCACGTCCTGCTCCTTAAGCAAGCTTGAGAAGGGTTCTGATCTGGGCAATCAAACACTCCATATAAGGCCTGGAGGAAGAGGAGAAAGAGATGACCTCTTCACAGCATTACCCAGGAGGACATTTTGGTAAAACTGTCACATTTTACCCACACTCTTGATGTCCAGGGAATCTAGAGCAAAAGATGTGGCACTTAACTCTTGCACTAATGTTGTCCTGTGCATCCTTGTTCCTTCTGCCTTCCCTGGGGCAAAATCCCAACAGCAATAAAAGGCACAGTTCTGACACCAGTGGGCATAATTACCCTCCCCAGGTCTCTGGACAGAGGATAGCAGAAGACAGCAGCTCTACAGAAAGGGCAGCCCTGTGCAGGCTGGCATGTGCCATCACCTGGGCAGCAGGGCCAGCAGCCAGTGAGAGGGGGTTAGAGCAGCATCTGCTCCACATACCGAGCATCCTGGCATCAGTGGGCTGAAAGTGGGTGAATTCCTCAATAGTGACCACATCCAAGTTCAGTGCTGGTTCGCTAGGGTGGAATATTGAATTATTCATTGATTCTTTCAAAAAGCATTTGTTTGTCGCTTTCTGTACACCGGGTCCAACACTTGGAACCAACTCAGTCCCTGTCCACAGAAGCTCACACTCTGGAAGGAGTAAGGATTCAGAACCACACCCAGTAGCAGACACACAGGAAAGGACTTTGGTAGCTCACAAGAAAGAAGAATGCTCTGGGCCTGGAGAAGTGGCAGGGTTTGAGTAAGAGAGGAGAGCATAGTGGAAAATAAGAGACAAGATGCTGCCAAGGACGCAGGAAGCCTGGGCAATAGCTCTAGTTCTGTCATTAACTCAGAAAAACCCTTCCCATCTCTTGAGACCCAGTCTCCCCTATGTCAACATGGGGAGTTGGGGGCTTAGCAGTTCTGTGAATCACCTAGGAATCCTAACATTCAAAAGTCTGGGAGCAGGCATGAACTTGAGAGTGGAGAGTAGAGTCTGGGCACAGGTTGATAGCACTCAGTGGCTTCCCAAGCAGCCTGCCTGGGCCCAATGGGCAGGGGCCCCTCAAGCATGCCTGAGAATCTCAGCTGGTGAGACACAATCTCATCCCTCTTTCCTTGATCTTGGGCAGGATGCTGGATGGCCACCTCTCAGGGCCCAGGAAGTGACAAAGAACCTTAACTGTGGTGAGAGTCCTGAATGTCACTAGGGAGGACAGCCTTATCCCCTTCCCACCCAGTGAGGCCACCTACATGAACTTTAAGGCAAAAACAACAACACACAATAATAAATGAATAAAATCCTCCAGTGGGCTGATTTACTAGGCAACAACCTGGCAACCAGTTCACCAGGACAAGCTGTACAGTCTGTTTCCCAGCCCACTGCTCCAGCAAAAGTGTCCACAGGCTTCATCACTGTGTTCATCAGCAGTGTCCCTGAGGTGAGTTCCCTTTCACTTCTCACAGACTGGCCACGTAGGGAAACAGAGGCAGGATGATGCTGAGACGTGCATGTACCGGGAACACAGAACAGTCCAACGTGACTTGTTACTGACAGTGCCTGCAGCAGGAGGAATCAGTCTAGAAGAATCTGCAAGGTCAGAGCATGCAAGATCTTACGAACTGGCCCAAATGTGCTGACAACAATGAGTGATATGGGCGCATGTTGAGGGAATCTTCAGACAGGGGTTGCACTGAGCAGGCACCAAGGGACTGGGAGAGGGGTGGAAGACAGGTAGGCAGTAGAAACTGCAGGATCTGAACAGCCACCAGATGTGAAAAGCAAGGGCGAAGGGCTCAGAGAAGCCTGGAGAGATTCAGCTCTTCCTCCCCACACAGATCCAGCAAACCACACATCTGAGTCCCAGCACATCACAAGCCTGTCTACACAGCACAGATAGTACCTAGGAATTCCAGCATTTGCAAAGCCCACCTGCCATCAGGTCCCCAGAACAGAGGGGAGGGGGCATGTCCTGCCTTTGGCCCTGATACACGCTTGGTAACAATGAAGGTTCCCTGTCCTTCCAGCCAGCAGGGTTCCCAAGACACTGTAGGAAGGCAGCAAAGAGCTGAGGGGCTAGGCCAAGGGGAGGCCAAGACCCTGCCCTCATCAGAAGCCTCGCCAGTATTTTTAGCGCTGCAATCAAGAGCAGGACCCGCCTCAGGCTCCATTCAGGCAGCCTGGGCCTAGCAGGGCTGTTAAAAATGGAACAAACGACACACACTGCAATCAGTGGTGGTGGGTGTGCCCCCCGCCCCCGCCCCAGCTGGGCAGCAGCTGTAGCACCAGAAGCTCTTGGCCCTTGAATCTGGCAGGGAAAAGGAGGAGCAGCCTCCCCAGAACATGCTGGCCTCTCAGGTCTGCCGTCCCATGCCCACCATGCCAGGAAGCATGCAGGCGTCAGCCCTGTCCCAGTGCTGCCTGCACACTACCCATCCCTTGCACTGCCCCCTGAGGTCAATTCTGTGTTTGGAGGAGGAACAGGTTACACAGAGCAGGCCACAGAGGGCTCTTCCTGCCTGCTGATGGGGACAAGGCAGAGCTGCATGTGTGCTCCCTGCCACGGCTGTGCTCTTCCCAGGGGTGGGGAGCTGGTACTGAGGAAAGAGTGTAGGTTTACAGAGCAGAGACCTGGGAGGCCTGGGGTGGAGCCTTTCTGCCACTGTGTGACAGCTTTGAAGCCTCAGGCAATCACTTCTCTTTGGCCTCCATGGCTTTATCTGGAAAATGACAAGGCCAGAGCAGAGTGCAGACATGACGGATTCTCTGAGCTAGCATCAGGCTAAGAGCAGGATGATGGATGCTTTGGGGACCTTCATCCTAGAACAGAGCACTGCTGGCCAGGGGCAGAGCACAGTCCTGCAAGAGGGACTGTCTTCAGTGGTCCGTTCAGAGCAGGAGGCCTCCAACTCACTCCAGAGGGCAGGCTGGCATAGGAAGCTGGGGTGCTGTATCCTTCCCAGCCAGGAGCTGAGAGGGCTCTGAGGGAATGTGGTGATGGATACAGAACACAGGCCATTGCTCATGATCCTAAAGGCCAGGCTGTCTCACGCTTTCATTCTGCAAACAGTGGAGCAAAAGTCAATCCAACGAAGAGTGGACTCCCAGTGACCCAATCAGACCTGTGCCTATTGGCAGTGCAAAGGCAGACCCCAGCGCCACTTCCCTGCTCCTTCCCCAGGTCCTTCCAGGGCTTTCCCTCAGGGTTTCCTGAGAGGCCCTGGTCTTCCCCTAGCTGAACCCTCAGTCTCACACCCAGCCTGTGGGCTTCGGTGTTGGCTACCAGGCTGCCTGTGCAAAGCAAGGGCTGAGGCATTTACTGAATTCATCCTTGATCTGTACCAACCTGCCTCAGCACAGCATGCAGCTGGCAGGGACATGCTGTCCTGCAAAGCTTGCTTTGCTGGCTGTCCCAGAACCTTCCCACACCCCCAGAGGGACAGATCTGGACCTGACCATCTGGGCACCTTGAGGAAAAAGCACCTGAGAGACTGTCCCTGCCATCCCCAGTCTGCAACCATGCCAAGTCAGCACTTTCTTAAGGGCACGCCCTGACCAAGGGAGTCCCACTTCTGGCTGGCCCTTCAGGTGTTCAGCAGCTGGAAGACCCCCCCTGCCAAGCATGGGGAGTCCTCTGCCTTCTCTGCTGGGATGAAGCTGCACCCGTGATCCCGGAGCCAGGGCAAGGAAACTGTTCCCCATCTGTCTGGCTGCCCTACAGGCACTTCATCCTTCCTCCTGGAAGGCAGGGGAGGCCCTGTGTTGGCACCCACACTCAGGGAGTGCAGACTACATCACCCTAAGGCTGGCAGATGGCAGAGGCATGCATATCACTGCGGGGTGGGGAGGTGGCTCAGCTAATATTTCCTCAACACCTTGGAAGGCGGGATGACAGAGAACCTGCCGTCTAACAACTTCAGTCTCCGCAGCCTGCTGAGGGCTGAGGTGCACATCTCATGCTGCAGATGGCTAGCAAGGGCGGGGCAGAGGCCCCTCGTGGCTACAGCTGCCACCTCTGCTTAGCCTGGGTGACTCAGTGGGGCCCAATTAAAAACAGCCAGAGAAGGGCTGAGCCCCCTAGACCCAGAAAGGCCTGCTAAGTGGCAGGCATGGTGTGCTCCTCTGAGTTTGGGGATGCTCTCTGTTGAGGGCTCAGATCCCCCTAAGGGCTGCTGGCTGCAGAGAACCAAAAGCTGGTGGGACCACAAAAGGCAGAAAAGAGACTAAAAGGAACCAACATGATGGTGCTCTCTGGAAAGTCAATGGAACTGTGACTTCTTCACAGAGATAAGAAGCCCCACCTCCAATCAGGAAAGCATCCAAAGCGAGTACCCCAAAGGGACAAAGGGGGCTCTGGAAGGCCAGAGCTGGAAGGAGGTAGTGGAAAAGAGGGGATGATGGTACTGTTCCCCCTCTTTTCTTCAGCAGTTTTGAAGCCACTAAATATGCACTTAGTTTGAGTACTGCCTGGTACAAATTACATGTTTGGGACCCTCCTACCCAAATTCACAGGTTGAAATCTAATCCCCAAAGTTAATGTATTTGGAGCAGGTGCCCTTGGGAGGTTACTGAGTCATGGGAGTATGGCCTGTGTGGGTGGGATTAATAACTTTATGAAAAAAAGCCCCAGCATTCTCCCCACCCCTTCCACCATAAGAGCGTGGAGCAAGAAGATGATCTCTGAACCCTGAAACCCATCCTCAGCAGACAACAAGTGCAGTGGGACCCTGACCTTAAACTTGGTAGCATCTGGAATCGTAAGACTGATCCCTTTTTTTATAAATCATCTATGTTCATGTCACAGCAACATGAACAGAGAGACACTGCCCCACTTCCAGAAGGAAGGCACTGTCATCACCATTTTACAGACTAGGAAACAGAGGCTGGGAGAAGTTGAGCAAGTTGGTCACAATCCCGCACCTAGGACACAGACACAGATTAGAGAGCGTGCTCCTAATGTAGGCATAAAATAATAAGACCTAGGGGAGCCGGGGAGATGGCTCAGTGGAATAAGTACTTCCCTGGCAAGTGCAAGGGCCTAAGTTCAATCCCCGGTTCTGCCAAAAAATAAATAAAGAAATAATAAGACCTCCACAGTCAGTCAGCCCACTGAATTTTCCATGAGATCCCTCAACAGAGCGGCTGCCTATAGCCCAGGTAAGAGTTGCCCTGAATTTGTTGCTTTGCTCTGCAGAGACATGCCCTGGGAAATGACAGCTCCTAAGGCCATTAGTCCCCAAGTGAAGGCATTTTTCAGTCTGCCAGACCAAGGTAGCAGGAGAGCTTCCTGGGCCTTCCTTTCTAGGAAGGGTCCCTCAATGAACTTCACCCCCTGACATCCTTATTCAGGACAAGTACAATGGAAGATCCCACCATGGATCTCCATCCCCTCCTGATCCTCAGTCTCTTCACCTACAAGTGAAGGATTAGGTTGGATCACTGGGTTATCTCAGCTTAGTCCTAGGAGTACAGAAAGGAAGAGCTTCTGGTCAGGGGCTCTTTGTCCAGCACTGGATCCAGCTCCTACCTGTCACTGATGTCTCTGCTCTTCTCTGGCAGCATCATTCCAGCTAAGTGTCCTGTGATTGTCATGGACTTGAGGGAAGAGGGAGGAAACCCTAAGCTTCCAGCTGTCCCCAGATGAGAGGATTCATATCTAGATGTCCCTCAGGCCTCATGCACACACAAGCAGGGCTTCTGAGAAGGGACTGGATCAGGGATACTAGCACTACATGTGGGGCAACTGCAGCATGATCTGCTAGGGAGCATATTCCTCTCTGGCTCTTCCCTTTGCTCTGCTTCCTGCCAGCGATGTGTTCCTCCACCTAGGCCACTTTGCCAGGCCAGTGCCGCTTGGATCCAGCCAATTGTGGACTAACGCCACAAGCCATGATAAACGTATCTCCTGTAAGTTTTAGGTGTCAGGTACTTGCCCCAGCAATGAAAGTGACTAAGACACCAGATGAGTAACACAAAGGTGTCACTGGTGCTGTGCCACAACTAGTACAGAGAGGAGAAGCTGTCTCTGTATTCATGGCACATCTATTTTTTTTTTTTTTTTTTTTTTTTTTTTTAGTGGTGGAAAGAAGAGCCATTTGGGAAGCAAGGAGAAAGCTCAGGTTACTCCTTACAGACTTACACAGCAGCCAGAACCAGGCAAGGTAGACAAGCAGACAGGCCACGTGGGCACCCACTGTAAAGACCCAGCGAGGACAAGACTAGAGATCTACAAGTGATGGAAAACTTCCTAGCAAAGGCAAAGAGACCACCAAAGCCAGAAGGAAGGTGCAGAAGCCAGGTCTGTATCAGCATCACACTGCCCCCAGAGACCTCTGCATGGGAGAGATCATGCCAAGCATGGGGGGTGGGGGCAGTCAACACAGTGGTCCACCGAGCAGACCCTTGGGAGGTCCTGAACAGAGAGATACCATAAGATGACCTAGTCATGCTGGGGCAGTGGGAGTAGGTAGCAGAGGAGAAAGGGGCAATTCTACTCTGATCATAAAAATTTGGCTAGTATAGGACAAACTTGAGCCCCTTTTTCAGCTCAACAGGATGAGAAAACAGGCTCAAAATTTCATGGGAAACCAATTTGCAAAAAGATGAGAAGACAGTGAGGGCACTAAGTACCTGGGACTGGGCTGCATGAGTGGAGGGAGACATCATGAAATTCTGTGCTCAGCCCAGGATCTCCCATCATAAAAGGACAATGACAATGACAACCAAGGCAGTAAGTAAGCCATCTGAGCTGCTAGGGGAGGCTAGAGCCATGTCATGTATTTAATTTTGCAAACACATCTGATGCTGTGTCTGCAGCATTTTTTAAAGCCCCCACCCAGCACAACTACAAACTCACTCCATCGCAGCAATGGCTCCATGAATCAGGCACTATCATCAGCCTCCTTGGGGTGGGGACGGGGGTTGTGAGAAGACTGAAGTGCAGAGAGCATAAGTAGCTTGTCCAAGGAAGCCATGCAGCTGGGACTCCACCCCAGGAGACCTCACTCCGGAGCATGTGCCTGTGACACCTGTGCTAGGCCACCTCAACCACAGAGCTGGAGAGAGGCCAAGAGTCCAGAGTCCTGCATAGGAGAGACTCAGAGTGGCGGGCTCAGTACTGTGTACACAGTAGGTGGGATCCCAGAATCAAGTCAGGGCCTTGGAGATGGCAACTGAGACCAAATGCAGCTCTGTGTGGGAGGCTAAGGACAGCTCATCCTCATCCTCATGCTGCCATTTCCAGGGCTCCCCAACTCTCCTACACCCAAGACCCCTCTGTCTCTGACAGCACATGTACTAACCTTTACTATTCCTAGATATTTCCTTCATACTGTTTTTTTGGTCCCCTTCCAACCAAACTGTGTACATTCCAAGGCCAGAGACTACATCTATTCTTTAAACTCTCCCACTGTCTACTTTTACTCTAAGTATTAGATGGGATTAGAGAATCAAGTTACAAGGCACAAAGGACTTCTAAAGTTCTACTGCACAACTCACACAGAATTGCCCCTCACATCAGCCCAGCTGTAAGAATATATTATCCCTGATGACCTTCAGTAATGGACTCAGTACAACTTGAGGCACTGACTCCATTGGTAAGTGGACAGTTCTACTAGAAGGAGAGCATCCAGTATTCTAGGATAGGATAGGGGTGGTGCGGGAAAGAAGAGGGTGACGTGAAGTGGGATGCAGGACCATATAGGCTGAAATCTTTTATGCAAAAGGAAACATAGCACCTTCTATTTGTGGGAAACCTGAGATAGCAGGTCAGAGCCTCCTGGTGCCATAGGGAGGAAGCAGGAATGTTCTCCCCCATTTACAGGAGCATGTGACAGAGATGAAGACCTGGGACTGATGGACACAGTGTGAAGAGCATGAAAAATGGGCCATGAATTCAAGATTCTCTTTCTCTTGGGCTTTCCACTGTGCTCACACCCAGCAAAGGGACCAAGATTAGTTTTGCATGCCGCATCCAGTCAGATGTCAGGGTCCTGGGACCGGGAGATGTTTGAACACACTTGCCTCATTTGCTGAGAGTCCAGATGTACCATGAAAGGAAATGTCCTATAAGAGCAAAATACACCATAGGTTGGAAAAGAAAGATGGAAACTGCATTGGTAATTTCTAAATATTCAACACATGTTAAAATGAAGCTATTTTGAATACATTGGGATTCATGTGGATATATAATAGATAGATAGATAGATAGATAGATAGATAGATAGATAGATAGATAGATAGATAGATAGATAGACAGACAGACAGACAGACAGACAGACAGACAGACAGACACAGACACACAGATAGACAAACATGGGAAACCCTTATTCTCTGAGTGGTCAGAGATTAAGAAACGGACATACGGTCTGGGGAGATAGCTCAGCAATCTGAGTACCTGTCTGGCAAGTACAAGGATCCGGGTTCAATCACCAATACCACATGCTGTGCTCTCCCTGCAACCCCTGGGTTCACTGTGCTGGCCACTGAACCTGGGCGCTGGGACGGCTGAGACAGGAGAATCACTATACGTCTGAGATATGTAACAAGACCTTGTAACAGATAAATAATTAATTTAAAAAGACAAAAGAAATGCATCTATATGGCATGGAGCAGTGGGGTGTCTGGTTGGGGAAGGAGGTTCCCGATGAATAGAAAAGGAGTCAGAGCAGTGAGGGCTATTGCCCAGTAGGGCCCCCTGGAAGGTGCTGGATTGGTTCTCAGCCAGCTCCAACCCAAACATCACTCTGCTGCCTGTCAGCTTGGTACTCTGTCTCTGACTAATCACTAGAGAGCACCTGCCATGTGCCAGATTCTCTCTTAGGTGTTCAGACCACAGCAGGTGATGAGATCTACTGGCTTCCTGTCCTCCAGGAAGACAGACACCGCAGGGTAGGCAAAGATGCAAAAGATGGCACTTTAGCGGCACCCAGTCCCAGCCAATGCAGTCCCAGCAGTGGGTCAGTGGCTCTTTTTCAGAAGAACAACCCAACACCAGGCCCCTTCCCACCTGCTGACTAGTCCTAGGCAGTCAAGTCAGAGTCTAGTCACAAAATCCGTCTGAGGGTCACACCTGATTACCTGAGATCTCTGAGTCTTGGTGCCCACATGGGCCTAGTGGGGGCACCAAAGGACGTGAGAGAACCTCCCTGTCAGCTTTAGCCCTCCTGTTGTCCCTGTCCAAGGTGCTGAAGTCACCAAGTGACAGCCTTCTTCAGAAGAGAGAATTCCTGACCCCTACCCAACCAAACACATACCAAAACAACAGGGCATGGCCCTCAGCCCACACCCTCAGACCTGCTCTGCCTGCATTCCAGCACTTTCTCCTCTGATCTAATTTCTCCTTCAGTCAAACAGAACAACCTACAAGGGCAGGAAGATGGGGGCTGAGACTCGCTCTTCCAGACTGAGCCAGAAGAAGCCAACAGCAGCAAGAAAACACCAACTTGGTGATACATTGCCCATTTACATGATTGGTTGGGTATACCAAGAAAATAAGAAGAGGGGAAAGCCCACTCCCTTATCCCACAGGTCAGAGATCGGGCTTGGAGTTCTGTATGCATATTATCCTAAAGCCATTTGCACGGTGCAGCCCTCCCAGACACCTGAATAGAATGAGAAGGATGCGTAAACTGCCAATGTATAGAGGTTGCCTCAGTGCCGAAGCTCTGTCACATCCCTGACCCAGCCAATATGCCAGCAGGTGACAGTGACAGCAGGTCCTGTGACCAGGGAGAAAGTAGGTGAAGCCAATCAGAGGTGAACGCTTGGAGATTCCATCCTTCTGGCTAAACTCTCCTGCACTAAGGATTTTTGTTTTCTCTAAAGAACAATGCATGCAGCCCTAACTGCTCCTAGAGTATCAAAGAGTGCAGCAGGAGAGAGGGAAGCTGGATTTGAGAACAGCCTCTAGAAAGAGAAGCAGGAGAGAGTGGCTTTGTGTAACCTCAGGCAAGCCCTGTTTCCCCTGGGCTACCACCTCAGCCCTTCCAGTGCATGATTACAGAATTCTCTGATGGCCTCAGCACTGCAGACTCCAGGGTGGCATGAACAGCACAACTATTAGAAGCAACATACGTGCCAAAGGGTACCCAACGTGTGTGCAGGAAACCGGCCTGGCACTCAGCATTATGAGAATGTGGGAAGGACACAATGTCCCCTGCATCCCACCACACCCCACATCTCTACATCTACTCTAAATGACAGCAAGTGAAGGAGCCTGGCACAGTGCCTTCCCCATAGCAGCTACTCCATGGTCTCATAAAAAGTCTTTTCGTGGGGGGGGGGGGTGGAAGCAAGAGAACCAGCAAGAGGAGAGGCAGAGCAAGGTCAGAGAGACTGAGTGAGTAAGAGGGACCACAGCTGCCACCATTAGCCACCTTCCCTGGCAACCTGCATCTCGTGAATCAGCATCTGTGACAGCGACAAAGGTTGCTGGAGGAATGGAGGTGACACAGTCACAGGCTGGATGTGATTGCATGGGGGAGGAGAGGCGAAGCTGAGTCCTGCTTTTGGGCTGAATCACAGTTGGATTCACACATACATGCACACACACGCACACACGCATGTGCACACACACACTCACGTGTGCACAGACATTGCCATCCCAGATTGTGGAGCCCCCTCCTCCTGCTGCCACCCCATCTGTGCTCAGGCTGCAGCCCCTCTGCCTGCTCCCCATGGCCAAGCAGGACAGGAAAGCAATTGCTGATTAATATTACGAATTCCAGGAAGCCAATACCATGAGAGGGGCAGGGATTGTACAGTGAGGGAAATGGGGTCATGCAAAGTGGGGGCACAGCTGAGGACATACCTGCCCAGTGCTCATCCAGACCCACCTGCTGAATGAGTTCCCAGGAATCTTGCTATCGACTAGCTGTGTGGCCTCATACAACTTGCCTCCCCTCTCTGAGCCTCAGTTTCATCATCTGTGCAATGACTGGGTTGGATTACAAGAT
Source organism: Ctenomys sociabilis (assembly GCA_004027165.1). NCBI lineage: Eukaryota > Metazoa > Chordata > Mammalia > Rodentia > Ctenomyidae > Ctenomys > Ctenomys sociabilis. Next base: position 69,556 of record PVKA01002104.1, read on the forward strand.
CCCCAAAGCCCTTTTGGCTCCAACAGTCTGTGACTGTCTGCTTCTATAAGCTATTTGCATGGCCCAGCAGATGGCCAGCAGCAACAGTCATTGGCTGCACCAGTTCCTACTCATTCCCTGTAAGAAATGAGCACACACAGCAAATGCTCTTTTTGGTTTCTATCCATGCAACAGTCAGTGTTTGTGCTAAAAATCCTGAATTGTCAACTGTTTTGTTATAATCAAGGAAGGAGAGGGCAGAGCAGAGCAGAACAGGATTTCAGGTGGATGCTTCACAACTACTGCTCTGCTAACGGAATAACTTTTCTTTCCCTCCCACCCTCCCTCCTGCACTCCCTCCCTCGCTCTCTCCTACTGGCTCCCTGTTCCCTATAGTGTGGGTGGAACTCGTCAGTATGTTGTGGAAGCCAATAGGGACTCAGATCAGTTGATTCTGAGTTAATTAAAAGGAATATTAAGCTAGGGATGGTAGCACACACCTGTTGCCCCAGCATTCTTGGAGGCTGAGGCAAGGGAATTGTAAATTTGAGCCCAGCCTGGACAACTCAGGGTCTTAGCAAGTTGATTTAGTCTTAAGTGAAAAGGGCTGGAGGCATAGTTCAGTGTGAAGGTCTTAGGTTCAGTCTCTAATTCTGAAGAAAAAAAAAGATGATGACCTTGGATATTCCTGACTTAAAGAGATGATGACCCCCAAAACAGGGACTGACCCCCCCTGGCCACAGAACTCACTTCACTCAGCCTTTGGAAAGACGTGAGCTATGACATGGAAGAGCCTGTGAGAGCCACATGGCAAGGACCTACGAGCACTGCTAGGAGCCAAGAGAGGCCCCAGGGTCAGCCAGCTGAAAGGAATCTCGGTCCTGTGACCACGTGGGGCTGAGCCACTCCAACATCTACATGAGCTGGAAAGAAAACTACAGCCCCAGTGGGAGCAAAAGTGGGCCAGTGTCTCACTTGCAGCTTGGAGTAAGACCTAAGCAGAGACCCTACCTGGGCTGAGCTGTGACTCCTGACTCAGACACTGTGGAATGGTCAGCTGTTCACTGAAGCAAGCTGCTACTTCTGTGCACAGTGACTGAGAAATAAACACAAATAGCCAATCAAATCAAGCCACACAGTCAGTATCTCCTGGCAGGGCTTTGCCTGGATCTTTCTCTGTTACCAAGCACAGGTGGCCTGTCACCACTGCTCCTTGGGAGTTGACCAAGACCCCTCACTCTGACCCACATTTTGGTTTTTTCTTTTTGTTTGTTTTCATTTTTTTCAGAACTAGGGGTTGAACTCAGGCCCTTATACTTGCTGAGGAAGCACTTATTCCACTGAACCATCTCCCCAGCCCCTCTGACCCACATTGCTGAGACCAGAACATGAAGAAAAGCAGTCACTTTGCCCAGGGAGAGCCTCATGAAGGCAATGACATCTGTCCAGCCCAGTGCCAACACAGGATGGCAGGGACCACCTCAGGGGACAAATGCCCTTCCATTCTTCCCAGCCAGTATGGCAAATGACTCTAACAGCTTCTAGGCCAATTGACATCAAAGCTATGCCTTAGGTCGGCCACCTCAGCTGCACCTCCCATACCCGCTCCCTGAGCAGAGCACCGCGGCAGCTACTTCAGACGCCTTCCACCTTTCCTGCTCTTGTGCCCTGCCCCCTGCTTCTCTGGTCGTCCTTTCTCATGGGGTGCCAGCCTGCCACCTCTGTCTGCCACTCTGCCTTACTGCTGCAAAATCTCATCCAGCGTGACTCTGGAGGGCAGAGGCAAGGACACACTGAGGATTCAGGCAGCCAGGCCTGAAAGCCCAAGGGTAGAGCACAGCATGTTCTCACCCCCATCCAAGCACCTGCCCAAGCCCCTCCCACCCCATTGTGTGCATCTCAGCTCTTCCCGGATTTTCACAGGTTGAGGAGAATTTCCAGAGATGAGTAAGACCCAGTAACATAGTCTTGAGCCAGAGTCTGTCTCCTCCCCTCCCCTGAAGACACCAAGAGAACCGCTGCTCTCTGGGCCCTACAAGGGGCACCTGCTAACTCTGCCGTTCCCTGGAAAGCAGCCCCAAACCTCTGGGTCCCTCCCCCATTCCTTCACATCCTGGTCCCACCTTCCATACATCCAGACAGGAAGTATGAAATGGGGTCAGATGGGGCAGAAAGGTTTCTGGGACCTTATCCAAAGAAAGCTGAAAAGGCCTTAGAGTTTATCTCTTTATTAAAAACAGAAACAACAGCAGCCCTATGCCTGGCCACTCTGGAAACACAAACAGTGGAGTAGAGGGAGAAGAGATTGGTTCATAAGCTATCTGGGGCTGGTTTAGCTCCCTGTGGGGTATCTGCACCTAACTGTAAATGCCCCATGCTCAGGGCTGGGGTCCTGCATGCTCAGAATTTACAATCACACCTCACCCATGCTTTGAGGTCCTTTGTATCAAATGTTCCCTCTTTCTCTGAATATAGCAGCCTTTACCCTTCCCTGCACGGGCCAATTGGGGTCTTCTCAGTGTGGTCTCTTCAAGACACCTGCCAAAACTTCCTGCACAGCTTGTCAAAGATGCAGATGGGATTCCTGGCCCGTTTAATAGCAAGTCTCATGTACACTGACTTGAGGCCCCTATCTAGTTTCTCTGTGGCATGATTCTTTTACTTTGCTACCAAGTAAATACTCAGATCAAACCTGGTAGGCATAGGACCTCATGTCTGCTCCATTTATTAGATTGTGTGGGGCTGGGCACTGGACAACCTAATGTCTCTAAATCTCAGTTTTCATAGTGGAAAATGGGAATATATTATCATAAAGATCAAACCAGCACCTATTCGTTTCACATCAATTAAGCTCCTCTTCTGTGTCAAGTACAAAGGCAAGCATGACAGTCCCTTTTCTCCTGAAAGTCTGTCTTCCAGGTAAAACCATGTTTTGAAACTTTAATAACATAGCTTGGCAGGTGGCACACACCTAGAATCCCAGCACTCAGAGGCTGAGGCAGGAAGATCTCTAGGAATTCAAGACCACCCTGTACTACACAGTGAGTTCAAGGCCAGCCTGGACTATACAGCGAGTTGCTGTCTGAAACAAAAACAAACCAAAAATTAACATCTAATAAAATAAGGAGACAAGAATTTTTCAAATAATATAAAAGATTTGTGCAAGTAGTTAAAGGTAAGAGAGATGGTCAACTGTAAAAGTTTATACAGGAAGAAAAAGGGAACCTAAGTTATCTTATATCAGTGAGAGAATCTGAAAGCTTTAAGGATTGAAGATATAGCCCAGCAGCACAGTGCCTGCCTGGCAAGCACAAGGTCCTGAGTTTGATTCCTGATACAAAAAAAAAAGGTTTGGTGAAAGCATGGTCTAAACTTGTCCCACGAAGGAACTCCCAAGCTCAGGTGGCTTCACATAAAAATTCTTATTCTGGTATGGAGAATCAAACTCAGAACCCTGCACTTACCAGGCAGGTACTATGCCACTGAGCTATATCCTCAGCCCTTCACAGATAAATTTAATGAACATTTGAGAAAGAATGCTACCAAATCTACACAAACTCCTTCAGAAAACAGAAGAGGACGGATCGTTTCAAAACTCATGAGGCCATGATTACTCTGATAGCAGAACCAGACAAAAGTATGATCAAAACAAACCTGTGAATTCATACCCTTAACTATAGATACAAATATTCTAATCCAAATTTTGTTCAGTTCAACCCAGAAACATGTCCAAAGGAGAATATACCACAACCCGGTGGAGCGTTCCAGAACACAGGGTTGTTTTAACATTCAGAAATCAATCCATACACTTCCCACATGAACAGATGACAAAAGAAAAACTATATGATCATCTCAATCAATGTATATAAAAAGCATTTGATGGAAGGGCCAGTGAGATAGCTCAGCAGGCCAAGCGCCTACCTTGGCAAGCACAGGGACCAAGGTTTGATCTGCTAGCCTCGTCCCTGGGGCGCACTGAGCAAGCAACGGAGTCCAGATGTGGTGGCCCTTGTCTATAATCGCAACGCTGGGGAGGCTGAAAACGGGAGAATTGCCATGAGTCTGATCTGCATAGTGAGACACTGTACCAAATACACAAATTATGTAAATAAATAAGCATTTGAAAAACTCCAACATCCAATGCCAATTTTAAAAGTCACTCTCAACAAACTAGGACTAAAAAAAATTTCTTCATACTAACAAACCATATCTACTTAAAGCCACATGCCCTTGCTTTTGTGCCTAAACTAGGCATGGTAGTATGTATCTTTAATCCCAGCACTTGGGAGACTGAGATAGGAGGATTATTTGAGTTCAAGGCTAGCCTGGGCTGCATAAGTGAGTTCAAGGCCAACCTAGTGAAACCCTGCTTTTAAAAAAATTAACACAGTATCTACATGTTTGATGGTAAAAGATTAATTGCTTTCTTCCTAAAATCAGAAAAAAAAAAGTCAGGAATATCTATTCTCATCACCTCTGTTCAGCAACCTACTGGAAATTCCAATCAATGTGATAAGACAAGAAAAAGAAAAGAAATCCAGAATGGAAATGAAGAAATAAATTACCTTTATTTATAGATGGCAGAAAAATCAATGCAGAAAACCCACATGAGTCTACAAAAACTAGTAAACACATCTAGAAAAATTGTAGGACACAAGTCCGGTACACACAAAAATGTATTTTTATCAGTCAATTGGAAATTTTAAAAAGAAATACACTTAACAATAGTAGTATGAATTACTTAACTGTGAATCTAGCTAAGGATATGCAAGATGTGTAAGATATATAAGACTTAAAATTATAAAATACTGCTGACAACTGTCACTCAGACAAAGTACTTCTAGATAGAAGATATAAAGAATTTTTAAAAATCAGGGCCCAAAATTCAAAGATCCAATCAAAAAATGGGCATCTGAGATGAATATATGCTTCACAGATGAAGAAATTCAAATGGTAAATAAATATATGAAATAATGTTCAACATCATTGGTCATTCAAGCATTACAAAATAAGACAATACTGAGATTCCATCTCAGCCTAGAAAGAATGGCTGGCTATTAAGAAGTCAACCAATAACACATATTGGAGGGCATGTGAGGAAAAAGAAACCCTTCTCCACTGTTAATGAGAGTGTAAACTGGTACAACCACTGTGGTAATCAATGTGGAGATTCCTCAGAAAACTAGGATTAGAGGTCCCATTCAACCCAGCTATTACCTTCTTGGTTATATTTCCAGAAGAACTGAAAACATCATACCATAGCAATATATGTCCACGCATGTTATTGCAGCAGAATTTGTCATAGCTAAATCTTGGAAACAACCCAAATGCCCATCAACTGATGAATGGATAAAAATGAAGTGGTATTTTTATACAATGGAGTACTGCTCAACTATAAAAAAATAAACTCAAGGCTTTTATAGGTAAATGGATACAACTAGAGACCATACTCATGAGTGACATAAATCAGACCCACTTGTGTAAACATCATATTGTCTCCCTCGTGTAAGAACCTGAAAGAGTAAACAAAATCTGAAAGGTAAAATGTACTGTGAAAGGGAAAGAAGCTGTTGAAAAGGAAGAACAACTTGGAGGAAGGTCAGGAAAAAGGAAATAAAGAGGCAAGGGCAAAAGAAATATATATGTATATGCACAGGATAGCTTGGATGATTCTACCATTGATTTGTGCTGGTTTACTGAAAGGAGCAGTTAATGCTTAATTTTTTTCTCTCTCTCCTTTTTAATTTTTTATAACTTTTTTTTTTACCAATTTTGCATGCTTATGTCCGGTAATCTGAACAACTAATTCAAAGACAACAATGTGCAATACAGTAATCACTGTTGAATTCTTATTATTTTGTTTAGTGAAATTCTATATCATTTTTGATGCCTTTTTATTGTATTTATTCCTTTAAAAAGTTAAAATAAAGTAAAATACTGCTAAAAGATAAAAAAACTAAATAAATTAAAGAAGTCCTAAAAAAAAATCAAAGGGTTCAAGCAGAGCTCGCTTCTATTCAATTTGATCTCCTGTCTGCAGGTGTCTCACCTTGAGTGGGCCCAGGCCCATCTGACCTGTTATTTCTTTTCTTTTTCTTTTTTTTTTTTTTTTTTATATTTTAGGGAAGGATCTACAGGGTATTCAGGGTCTCACTACTAGATCCAACTTGTAGTGATTCTCCTGTTTACAGCCTCCTGAGAGCTGGGATTGCAGGCGCTCACCACCACGACCAGTCTCAGTTGCTGTCCCAGCACACCCAGGGGGCAGGGCCGGCACATGACCTGTTATTTCAATACAGCTTTTTTAAAACTGAAATTGATGTGCTCATGCTAAAACTCAGGGAAATACAAAAGGCCTAGAAAAGTTTAAAAAAAAATGAAAGTGAGAAAATTAGGAAGATTCACAATCCTTGACTTCAAGGTCATTATAAAACTAAAATAATGATGATATTGGGGTACTGGCATCAAGACAGACAAATAGACCTATGGATAAGAAACCATACTAAATGGTAATCAAAGAAGATAATATTAGATTGTTAAAGTTATAAACATAGAAGTGTTTTAGTGTAAGTGTACATGGTACAAATAGTAGTATAACATAAATATCAGTAATCAAGATTGAGACCTAAAATGAGCTATGCACAAAATAATTCTAGTCTCGTGTCCTCTAAAAAGAAGTACGGCAGTTCATGAATTTTGTTTGTCTGTTTATGAATAAAGTTTTTTCAAACAAGGAAAAAAAGAAATGAAAAGAAAGACCAGGGCTGGTGAGATAGCTTAGCGGACTAAGTGCCTGCGTAGGCAAGTGCAGGGACAGGGGTTTGATCTCCAGCACCACATGCCGCACCGGCCCAGCCCACTGAGCTGGCACCAAGACCAACTGTGGTGGCAGAAACCTGTAATCCCAGCACTGTAGGGGCTGAAAACAGGAGGATCAATACGAGTCTCACTGCGTGGTGAGACCCTGTACTAAATACATAAGAAAAAGAAAAGAAAGAGCAAAGGTACACTCAGACATAGTCCAGGGCAGTATTACAAAAGTATTTTTAAAAAGGGAGAGGATTCTATCCACAGCACACATCACATACTCAGTGCAAGAATTATTTTGTAAAATAAATGGAAAATATAAAAAGCTAACTCAAAATGCATCCTAAATCCAAACAAGAGCCTAAAATTATATGATTTCTATGAGAAAACAAGAGAAATTTTTTACAACCTATGAAGAAAAGATCTCTTAGATATAGCACCAAAAATACAATCCATAAAATAAGAAACTGGTAAACGAGACTTAAAATTAAGAACTTCTTTTTTCTCAAAGGCACTTAGGAGAATAAAAAGCCTTACTCAAGACTGGGAGAAAATGCTTGAAAATCACATTTCTGATAAAGGACCTACACCAAGAATATTAAAAGCACATTTCACTACTCAAGAATAAGAAAACAACCCAATTAAAAAAAAAAGCGGGGCACAAAATATTTAAACAGTTCGCCAAAGAAGACGTACAAATTGCAAGAAGCATATGAAGAGATCCCAACATGATCAATCATTAAGGGAATGTGAATTAAAATCGCATTGAGAAGCCACTACCCAGTTATTAGAATAGCTAAAAATAAAAAGACTGACTATACCAATTTTAGTTGAGGATGTGAAAGAATTGGAATTCTCATGCAGAGGTACAAGAGTGCTGGAGGGGATGTAAAATGATACAATAACTTAGAAAAAGAAACGGAGCAATTTTTTTAAAAATTAAGTATGATGCAGTCCATCCACTCTCCAAAAACAAACAACTTGCACACAAATGTTCCTGCAGCCCTGTATATAGTAACCAGTGCTCTAAACAGTAACCTCCAGCTGAAAGGAGCAGCAGTGGTCTGTGTCCACTCCGACAAATGCCACCCAGCAACATAAAGGAATAAATTATTGGCAGGTCCATGGTGGATGAATCTCTAAATAATTGTGCAAAGTGAAAAGGCGAGACTCTTGAGAGATTGGGAGGAGAGAATTTATTGTATTCCACATATGTGACATTCTACAAAATGCAAACTAACCTGTAGTAACAAAGCAGATCTTTGGCTGCAGGGAAGGGGAGGAAGGGAGGGATAGATGGAAAGAAAGGACCGCAGAGGTGCAGGAAGAAACTCTTAGGGGTGATGGATTTATTTTTACTATCTTTTCTTTTAAATGAGCTATCTCACCAGCCCTGGTCTTTCTTTTCCTTTCTTTTTTTTTTCCTTGTTAAAAAAAAAATCTTTATTCATAAACAGACAAACAAAATTCATGAATTGCCATACTTCTTTTTAGAGGACACAAGACTAGAATTATTTTGTGCATAGCTCATTTTAGGTCTCACACTTGATTACTGGTATTTATATTACACTACTATTTGTACCAGGTACACTTATATTAAAACACTACTACATTGTTACAGGGTCTCACTACGCAGCTCAGACTCACGGTAATCCTCCTGTTTTCAGTCTCCCCAGCACTGGGATTGCAAGCATGTGCCACTATGCTGGCCCAGACTCTAGCCAGCTCACCCCACCCTGGGGATGGGGCTGGCACTGCAGTCCTTGCACTTGCCTAAGCAGCCACTTTAGTCTGTTGGGCCATCCCGCCAGCTCCCCACATGCTACCTTGATTGTACTGATGGCTTCACAGGTTTGGTATCTGTCTGAATGTATCAGCTGAACATGTTATAAATGCAAAGTTTGTTGTACGTCAGTTACATCTCAATAAAGCTACTTGTTAAAATACAGTGGTGGAATAGAGTGTGTCTGGTGGCTACTTTAGTATGTATGCCGTCAGGGCCAGCACTCTCTGGCTACTTTAGGAACAGCCTCTCTGAGGTGGTAACATTGACGAAACTGAGGTCTGACAAGAAAGACCCACTGAGGCCTGGGAATGGCACTGTGGGCAGAAAGGACAGCTAGTACGAGGCCTTAGGGAGCAAGGGGACGGCCTTGCTCCAGATGTGGGTCTGGAGCACTGACCAGTGTGTGGGCTGCAGGGAGGGGAAGGGACCCAGCGGGGGTGAGCAAGCCGCTTGTCCTCGGCGTGCAGGAGCCCTCGGACCTCCTTAGACTTGCTCCACAGTCCCCTGTGCTGTGCACCCAGAGCACCTGCCTCTTTCCTGTAGTCACTTTGGCATATTGTACTATGTGTGCTTACCTATCCAGACGAAGAGCTCTTCTTTCTTCTCCTGCCTGGTATGAAGCCTGGCATAAGGCGGCATCCAGGATTTGTTGGCAAAAGAGTGCAAGGGCGAACAACTGATGAGATAACGAATTTATGAGAGTCAAAAAAATGAAGCATTTCACCTCCTCCTCCTCTCCAGCCTACCCTGCCCCCCTACGCTCACCGTACAGCAGCCCCCTGCTCCCTCCCCTGGAAGCTCATTCTTGTGGCCAGCTCTGTGCAGGGCAGTCCATGTTGGCCGCTTCCTGCCAGCAGGGCCTGACCTAGTTTTGGGTTGGCTGAGGCTAGCAGCATCACAGCAGATGCGAATCCTCAGATGGGCTTAGCGAGCTGGGCTCTGAGACTGGATTGGGCTTTGAATGCCAGCAGCGTGAGTAGAGCATGGTCCAGAGGCTTGGAGTGACGGGGACAGAACTAGGGGAGACCAGCAGCTCTCTGAAGATGCTCCTCTTCCTGGGAGCCCACATCCAGTGTCCAACCCCCTTTGTGGCATCTGGTATTGCGGGTTCCAAGAACTGCTCGACCCTTTCATCCACTGGGAGGTGTCCCAGGCAAGAGGGAAGGACTGGGAACAGGAAGAACTCCTGGAACACCTCTGAATGGTTTCAGTTGACCAGTTTGTAAATGCAAGTAATTTACAAATATCTATTACATGTGAACATTACAGGCCCATCATAGACCTATCGCTGAGGGTACCAGCATGATAAGATGTTATCTCAACAGCCAGTGGCTCACTATCAAGAATCATAGAGACACCAACAAGTAACCAAACACTTAGGGTAATGGCTACTGTGAAGCCCTTGCACAGTCTGCATGGCCAGGAAGTGGAGGCAAAGGCCAGGAAAGGGCCCCAGATGAGGGGGATCCAGAGCCAAAAAGGATAGTGGAGTTTTTGTAGGTGGTGAAAGAAGTCACAGACAGCTGCAGGAGCAGGGTCAGCACAGGCCAAGGTGCTGTGTCTGGGGTTATGTGGGAACCCATCATCCAGCACTGGAAGATGCAGCTGCAGTGGACAGCAGGGGTGGGAACACGATGGGTTGTGGCTACTTGCTCAGAAGTCCAAGCGGGGCTAGGGAAATAGCTCAATAGTCTAAGCACCTGCCTGGAAAGTGCAAGGACCTGAGTTCAATCCCTCGTACCACATGCCATGCTGGCCCCAAAACCAGGCGTGGTGGTGCATGCCTGTAATCCCAGCACTGGGGTGGCTGAGACAGGAGGATTAGTACAAGTCTGAACTGTGTAGTGAGATCCTGCCAGTCCTATGGAAAACCCACTACTGTTATGGACTATATTGGAATATATTGCTGAATTCACATACCTACAATATTTAAATGAAAATGGAATACCCTTCTCTGATAAAACTGAACAAAAATGGAGATACAAATGAAGGACCATTTTGTATCTGTATATTCAAAATAGTTAGGATAGATATACAGCTACTTTCTCTTAATTCAATGAATAGAAAGATTTGTTCTAATAGTGTTTATGGACAGGATATCATGTCTGCATCTTGTACTATGAAAAACCACTAAGAAGACAACAATACAGCTACACTCTTAATTCACTGATAAGAAATATCTGCTAAAATAATATCTGTAAATATAATATCATGCATGCACCTTATATAATACCAAAACATTATGAAAACAGTTTGCAAAATGTATTAATTTATCGAATCTGTATTGTTAAGGTGTCTTGAAACTGTCTGATTGACATTTGTAGTTCAATAAAATTTTAAAAAGGCAACAATATTCAACATATTAATTATTGAAACTGTCTTACTAATCAGTTTTGAAACTATCTCATTGCTATTTGTTTCTCAATAAAAATATTTTTAAAAAAAACAAATAAATAAATGATAAAAAATGCTTAAAAAAATAGTCCAAGCATCATCCTGTCAGTGATGCAGAGTTAGCAAAGGAACAAGAGCAGAGTGGAGAGCTGGACAGCACCTCAGGATGCCAGCAGCCTGGCGGCAGAGGAGGCAGGAAGGGCACCAGAAAGACCAGAGTGTCAGGGAGCAGGGAGGGAGCCATGAAGCAGGAAGGGCAGGCTCGGGCCAGGCTCCATGGGTACCACCAGGAAACCTCAAGAGGCAGGGCGGGTCCAGCCAGCCCCTGAGCTATGGGGCTCAGCATGTGCCCAGCTCATGCTTCCTACCTTCAGCTCCTCACACTGGACAGCCTATGGAGCACATGCCCCCATAAGCACTTCCTTCCTCAGGCATGTGGACATGACCACCTTCTCTGCCATCCCTTCACTGTCCATCCTACCAACTCCAGCTTAACTCCACATGTGGAAGAAACAAAAAGTTGTTTAAGCAACTAGGGTGAAGCTGAGGGTAACCATGGAGATGGGACCCCTGTAGTGGGGAGAAGCTGCCAGTTTCCTCCCAATCCTGGGAGCATCTTCTCTTTAGCAAAGAGAAGGCCTGAAGTTCAGTTAATCCAGCCTTCATCCCAGCTTCTTCTGGGCAGCATCTACAAGCTAAGAAGAATGGACAGATCCTAAAACCCTAGACTCTACAGCCATGATGATAGGAATCTGGTACCAGGAGGCCAGAGGGGACAACTGAGGGATCAAGATTCTCACCACCAGTCGAGCACTCTGTGCCTACAAAAAGCATACCTAGGGGTCAGGAATGCCACCAAGTATAGCATCAACCAGAGGGAATGGAGAGGGGGCAGGTGGCAGGGTCTTTTGACCGGAGGGAGTAGGCCCTGAATACCCACTTAATGCAATGTGACACTGGCCCCCTGGCAGCTTGAAAACTCCACATCGTGGTAACCAAGTCTGACATCTCTCTGGTGCTTCAGGCATGTGCCTTCCTCAGCCATCTCTATCCTGGGACACTGAAAGTCAGGGCAAGGGAGGCCCCTAAAAGCCTGCTGTTGTCACAGTGGGTTTACATGCAAGTAACATCTGCACTACAGCAGCACAGGTGGGCAAGGAAGGAGATTCTTCCGGGCCTGAGAGCCAAGAGGGCAGCCTAGGACAGGGCAGAAAGAATGCAGATTTGTGGGGGCAACTGAGGCGGATGATGACAGAGTTCGGTGTCATATGAAGAGCCCAGAAGTAAGGAGACCTGGTCTAATCCAGCTAGAACATACACTTTGAGTAAGCTACTTAAATAACCTCCATGAACATTAGTATCTTAATTTATTTGGACTTGTGTGGTTTGATTTTTTTTTTTTCAGAACCAGGTATTGAACTCAGGCCCTTGCACTTGCCAGGGAAGTGCTTTTTCCACTGAGCCATCTCCTTGGCCCTACTATCTTAATTTATAAAATTGAGCAATAGGAGAAGAGTACATAATATTCCTGCCACAGAGAGTTTTCACAGGAAGCAAAGGAGTTGACATACAAGAGAGCTCATGTACTAATATTAAAACAATGGTCAGTGAGGACTGTGGAAAGATGAAGCTAGATGCATAACAGAACAAGCCACAGGGGCATTCAGGGACCAGGACTAAGGAGAAAATCCAGGGGACAGAGGTGATGCAAGGGGCCTTGCAGAGGCTGCATCCGAATCTGGCTAGGTCTGCAGCCCCGTGAGTGCCTGGAGATCAAACTGCTGCAGGTGGATCCTCCTCAAGGTCTTAATAAACTCCTTTCCCATCTTTCCCAACCTTCACAACTGAAGAAGTGGCCAGAGAAGAGGTAGGGGGACGTCAAGATCATGAGCTCCCCAGCTGAGGCCACTTACCCTGCACTTTTCTGATGGCAGTCTTTAGACCCTACCTTGACCTTAAGAATCAAGCCTAATAGAACTACATTACATGCTAAATTGTATCAGGTAGAACTAAGTAGCAAAGCAGAGCATCTGCACTGTGTCCTGTAATAACAGTAGCAACAACTCCCAGCATTTGGATAGCAGTGTAGAATTTACAACATACCTCCTGTTTAATCATCCCCTTTTAATTCTAACTGCAATCCTAGGAAGTAGGTGCTGAATTATTATTTTCAGGGAAAGAAACAGAGACTCAGAGAATTAAATTACTTGCATAGAGTCACGTAGTTGTATGGTAAGGGAGCAAGGTCCTAAGACCTTAAAGTTTCTCACCCAGCCCTACAGGCACCTCCTGCATGGAGCAGCAGGCCAAGGAGAGGACATGTGGTAACTTCCTGCTCCAGCACCAAGGGAGAATCTGGACTGGGAAGGGGTGGAGCTTCCTGGGATGGATTCTGGGTGTGCCGGAGCCCTGAGAGATCTGAGGACTAGGAGTGACCATGCTCACACATTACTAGCCAGCATCTCCTGAGCACCTATTGTGTCCAGGGTGTCAGTGAGGACAAGTGCAACTGGGGCCCTCTGGGAGAAGGACAAGAAAGACACCGGAATCACATCTCTTGGCACCACTGTGTTATAATTCAGGCTTCCCATTTCACAGATGGGACAGTGAGGTGCAGTGTTCTAGGCTTCAAGAGGAATGGGCAAGGTTTTTGCAAGCTGCATTTGTTTCTGTAGCACATTACTATTCTTTGACTTTTTAAAGCAGTCTGGCACTTTAAACTATAGAAGCTCACAGTGAATGTGTGCATCAAAACATCACATGGCATCCATAAGTATGTACAATTATTAGGTGTCAGTTTAAAATTTGTATGAAGTGTAGAAGCCATTCTTAGCTTGATGGCCATTTAAAATAGCCTGGCAGTAGGTGGCATTTGATCCACAAGCTGTCATTTGTCAACCTCTGTTCAAGGGACCAAGCAAGCAGTTGCTTCCTGAGCTGGGGTTCTCCCAGCCAACCAACCACTATTTCACAGCTGCTGTGCTCCCAGCCTGTCCTAAAACCTGGAGGTAAATATCACACAGCCAGTGCCCTCAGGCTGCCTGCAGTGCAGTGGGCCAGATAAACAGGTAAGGAAATATTGTCACTTCAGTGCATGGGGAGAGGCAGCGTGGGACAGGACAGCCAGAGGCAGGAAAAGGGAGCTGCTCCTCGGGGGCCTCTTGCTCTCCTCCATGAATGCAGATGTCACAGGGTATTTAGACACCTATGCACCTATCTGTGCTGAGCCCAATTTGCATGTCATATGAGGGCAATGGCCTGTGTCCCTGTGCTCCCTGCCCCAACTCCAGCCCCCTCAATGATGCCGGGCTGAATGAATGAGGAGCAGCGGCCTCTCGGAGAAGCTCTGTGTTAAGTAAGCCTGAAGTGGACGTCTCCTGCCCAGTTCTCCAGCCATGCCCTGCATCCTGCCCACCTTGGCACACTGCTGACTCACGCAGCAGCTGCCCATCACACCCCAGCCAACACACTTAATTAAGCCCCCGCTATCCACAGCGTGGTGGGAGGAAAAGATGGGGCTCAGGCTGCATGCAGGGCCAAAGGGATCAGGGTCGAGTGTGGGATCAGGAGAGCAGAAGCACGCACATGGTACGGGCGCTGGCTGCAAACCTGCAACAAAAATAATTGCTCACATGCACAGAGCACGTCATCTGGGCCAGGCAGTGCTCAGTGCTTCCTGTATATTCACTTAAACCTCCTCATAGTAAGCTCATGCGACTGTCACTTCCATTTGACAAACGAGAACAATGAGGCTCAGAAAAGCTGTGTGACTTGCCCAATGCTGCACAGCTAGCAAGTAAGTGAGCCGAAAGGATTTCCCTCTTTTGTCCCATGGCCATGGAGAAGTAGTCTCCAGAGAGCAAGGACAGCCCTGGCTGGAGCCCTAACCCTGCTGCCCGCTGGCCTTGACTCCCCCAGGTAGCAAGCCTCCTCTTTGTTCCCACTGAGGAGGCTCTAGCCTTGTCATAGCAACTCGCCATTTCCCCACACCCTATATGCCACATTCTGGAGACAAAGTCCTAGAGTTCTGTGTACACGCCATGCTGTCAGAGCTCACTGGTGCCAGGGACAAGCCAGGGACCAATGGTTAGAATGTGTTACATACTTACCAATACCAGACACCGAGGATGCCATGTGTTTCTCTTCTTCACAATCTATGATATCAGTTGTTACTGCCATTGGTATAACTAATCAAGCCACATTGGGCCAAATACTCCACAGCAAGAGTAGCGTGTCCCAGGGGTTGGCACAGTGCGTGGCATGAAGTGAGTGTACGGGATATGTTTTGTAACAAATGAATGGAAGAACCATAGGTCCTGCTGTCAAGGTGCTTGCAGGTCAGGAGAGGAAGCTGAGGCACGTGTAGATGAGGACTGCAAAGCTGTGGGAGTAGAGAGCAGGGATCCATCCCTGACCAGGGGATCTGGGCAAGGTGTCCCAGAGAAGGAGATGCTAAGACCTCAGCTCTGGAGTGTCCCAGGACATGAGGAGGAAGGGTCCCTGAGCTGGGGGCTCAGCTCTTGTGGAGGCCAGGAGGTGCAATCCAGCAGCTCTGTGGGAGAGACTCTAGTAGCTCTACAAGGCTGGACCATGGGTGTAAGAGAGTTGGAGGAGGCACAGGCATGCCAGCAGAGGCGTGAGCAGGCTGCAGCCATGCTCCAGTGTGCCTTGCTGTGTGCCAGGGAGACCGGGCCTTATTCCCCAAGCAAAGGAGCTATTGAAGGTTTTGAAGCAATCAGATGCACAGCTTCAACTGCACTTCAGAAAATGGCCCTGGTGGACGTGTGAAGGATGGACTGAAGCAAAGGGGCTGGGGTAGGCAGCTGAGTAGGGAGACAGAAGGAGGGCTGAGCACTTCGAGGACATAGTGAGGGTGTGTGGGTGTGCAAGAGAGACCAGGAGCCAGAACGAATGAATAGAATTCAGTGGCCGTGTGGCTGAGAAAAAGGAAAGGGGTCACTTGAGCTCTTAGAGGCTCTATCTCTTCTGTAAAACGAGAATAAGATGACCTACCTGACAGTGTCATTGTGAGCGTTCACGGGGAGGAAGACAGAAAGACTGGAGCCAGGTCTGGCAGGCAGCACAAGCACTTTCCTTTCTGCACCTCGCTGTGCCTTTGTGACAACTATTAAACTACAGGTTTTCTTTTTCATCTTAGTTTTTACTCTATGCACTATACCACATGATATGAAACTTACCATCGTAACCATTATCAAGTGTATAGTTCGGTGGCATAGATACATATATAATAATTGCAACCCTTTCTACCATCCATATCCATTATTCTTTTTATCATTACCCATTAAATAAGTGCCCATTTCCCCTCCTCCCAGCCCCCAGCAACCCCCATTCTACTTTTTGCCTCTGATTTTGGCTACATGGGTGTGAAAGAGAGACTCCTGCAGTACTGGGCTCTTGTGTCAGGGTTATGTCACTCAGCATAACGATCTAAAGCTCAGAATTTCCTATCTCTTTAAGGCTGAACAATACACTTTGTTATGTACTTACTACATCTTGCTTATCCACGTGCATATGGGATGTTTCAGCTCTCGGGAAGAATGCTGCTATGAATGTGAGGCTACAAATATCTCGTTGTGACTCTGCTTTCAAATTTCATAGACATATACTCAGAAATGGAATTGCTGGATCCTGCGGGAATTCTCTGGTGAATATTTTAGGAACCCCCATGCTGTTTTTCCACAGTGGCCACACCATTTACACTCCCACCAAAAGTTTACAAAGGATTCGATTTCTCCAAGTCCTCACCAACAGTTACTGTTCTCTGATTTTTTTTTTTTTTTTTTTTGCTAGGAGTCATCTTAACTGAGCTGAGATGGACCAGTTTTTACTATTTTGCAGCATGCAGGGGAGTCAGGATCAGAGGGAATCAATAGTATCAGGGTAGAAAGAGTGAGATCGTTGCCCATGTGCCAGAGGCCCACACCTGTCCAGCCACGGGCTGCACAGCTGGAGGGCTCCAGGTCACTGGCAGATCCAATCCACCCAGACCAGGATGTTTGCACAGTCTCGTTCCTAAAGGGAGCGTGGGGTACACTCACACTTTCATTCCACTGAGTCTGCTAAAAAATAAAAATAAAAAATAAAAAAAAAACAGAAGCCACTCTAGGCTTTTCAAACAGAAGAACTTAAATGAGGAACTTAATTTCAGGTGATAGAAGAGGCAGAGTGAGCCACAGCAGGAAGGCTGCCCCTTCCCAGGGCTGCAGGCAGCAGCAGTGTTCTAAGGCTAGGAAGTCGAAAGGCTGAGGTCATCAGGCTGGAGTTGGAGCCACCAGGCCTTTAGATGAAGTCTAGCCCCTGGGAAGGCTGTTCAGCAGGAGCAAAGGAGGAGACATCAAGGATGCGCAGACCATCTAGGAAAGAAAGAAAAAGCCTGCTTTTTCCTCCTCCCATATTTGACTCCTTCCAGTGTCTCTGATTGGTTGACCCCATCCAGAAGCCAAGAGGATGAGGGAGCCTGGGAAATGTAGTTTCTTGAACAGGAAAGAGGGCGGGGAACAGCTGGAACGGGATCCTGAACAAGAGACAAGTATCAGCCCCTCCATTCGTTGTTTCATTTACTCATTCATTCAGCCAAAATGTATCGAGCAACTAGATGCCTGGGGCATAAAGACAAGCATCTCACAGAACCTAATGTCTAGCAATATCTACACTGCACCTCTCTTCAGACGTCCCCAGGTGCCCAGTGGCACCTCCTCATCTAGCCTGGTTGAAAGGCACTTAGGAAGCTTCCAGAGTGTAGAGGAAGCAGAGCTGAGCTGGGCCGTGGCTGTGGATTTGGAGAAGGAGCTCAACCACTCAGCCTCCTCCCCAGCTGAAAGCTCAGCTCAGAATGAAACGTCTGCAAAGCAGGAAGGAAACCCTTAAATCCCAGTTTGTCTTTTGAGCCTGGGAAGCAAGGATCTAATGAACATGAAACATGCAGGTCGCTCAGAAGTTGTCTTTGAAACATCCGCAGGCTGGCTTTGTCAAGAAGCAGCCTGCCTTTCAAAGCAGCTGGCTCCCTGCTCCCCTCTCCTCCCTCCTCGGTAGCAGGCAGTGGCTAATTAGCCGGAGATGTTAACCGCTTTCTAATCCCATGGGAGAGGTCCTAGGGCTTCTGAAACCTGGAAGTGGGGCTGGCGAGCTGAGTGCTTCCACTCCTACTCCTTGAGCCTATGCGCCCCCTCAACTGCCATCCACACTCCCCCTGAACCCCTTTTGGCTCCTCTCCCTGCGCCAGGCTTGCCTCAGTGCTCGCTTCTGAGGGCCTATGCTCAAACATGGCTGTTTCCTCCTGACTCTGCCTCTTCCCGGAAGCCTCCCAGATTTATCTCACGGATGATGACCAACCACACCCTGAGCCAGACAGTCTCTCCTGGGCTCATAGTCTGACCACTGCGCCAGCTTCCATGACCTGGGAGCTGTAGTTCCCTGAACACGAAAGAGGGCGGGGAACAGCTGGAACGGGATCCTGAACAAGAAACAAGTATCAGCCCCTCCATTCGTCGTTTCATTTACTCACTCTGGGTGCACATCTCTCTCTGGGTATCAGGGCTCTGTCTATAAAACAAATGTTCTGTGCTAGACTGGAGCGTGCATCAGAATCACCAGAGATCTGTGAGACTCCCATTAGGATCACACCTCCAGATCCCCGAGTCAGCATAAGGGGAGGAGGGGCTGATGGGCTGCATTTTTTAATAAGTCTCCAACTGATGCTGCTGCTGGCCATACTGGAGAACTAATGAGCTGGATTCGGTGCGTTTTAAGCTGTATTTGTGGAGGTTCTGAGGCTGTATTAGCAGTTAGCTGTCTCCCTCAGAGGCAGGTGCAGATGATGATGGAGTGGGCGGAGCTGAGAAGAGCTCCACCCACACTAACACTAGATTTGCTAGTCTGCTTGTACGCATAGGACATGATCAGAACTGAAGTTCCATGTTTTAAGTCGAAGGTTTGGAAGCCTGTTGGCCAAACTGGAAATCAGAGAACTCCTTCCAGCCCTGACCCACCAGGGCTGGGCCACCACTGTGCGCACCTCTGAGGCTTCTCCCAGGACCTGTTTTTCACCAGTCCCCAGGGGTAGGGACAGAAAGAGCTGGGCCTGGAATTTGGGTGGTTAATCTTAGGGAATAGTTCCAAGAGAGACAGTGAGGCTGGTAAAGCACCCAAGGATTTCAACAAAGGATACACCGCAAAGTGGTGTGGCATGCCCCCACACATACACACACTCCTTCCTGCTTGAAGCACCAACCATGAGAAGGAGATCTGGTTCCTGGGTGGCTTGAGAAGTTCCAATAAACATGAAGTAGCTAAGCAGAGCCGGAAGCACCTGAGCACACTTATACCTGCACACATGATGTCTGCGTACACAAATAAGCTAGAGGAGTTTAATTGGAATGAGCAGGTGCGGATAGGTTCTAAATAAGGAAGTCTCCTCAACTCTCAAACTTTTATTTTATTATATTTATTTTGGTCTTGTGAGACAGTCTTACTGTGTAGCCCAGGCTGGCCTTTAACTCATTTAGATCCTTTGCCTCCGTCTCCTGAATGCTGCGACTATAGGAATGTGCCACCACACATAGTGACTTGCAGAATTTTAGAATGAAACCAAAGTCCATTGTCCAAAACCCACATCTGTCTGGTGAGAAAATTGGGGTTCTGCTAGAACCAGGCCAGGGCCTTCTGAATCCCAGGTCAGGGCTCAGCTCCTGCTCTGAGCAGAAGTCAGTGCCCCTCCAAAGCACTACAATGGCATCGGCCAAAATGAATGGAACATCATGGCAAATACACAAGCATTTACACAGAACATATGCAAGAGAGACAAATCCCTGCCAGCCTTGCCTGTTCCCAGAGTTATGCCCTGGCCAGCTGCTTCTAGGGATGCCATTTCAAAGAGGTGGACCCCCAGCTCCATAGCCAGGTCGGCAAAGCCTACATGGAGGCTGGGACAGAAACTCCAAAAGCTTCTAGGGTCTAATTCAGCAGCAAGACTTGCAGAGACCCCTCAACAATCAGCCCACAAGAAAGCTGGATGCAGCAGGCAGTGGGAAGAGAAAGAGCCCCTGCCCCTTAAAGATAAACAAATTTCTCCAGGACCTTGTACATAAATTGGAGAGAAAGACTGACAAAGAAGCAGATGGTTAGAGTGTGAGGGGTGTGTGTGTGTCTGTGTGTGTGTGAAAGAGTAGTGCACATGTGTTTGTGCAAAGCCAGGAAAGGACTTTAAACAGCAAAAAATTGCACAAGCCAAGGCAAAATGTATACATACAGAGAGAGAGAGAGAGAGAGAGAGAGAGAGAGAGAGAGAGAGAGAGAGAATTAAGTAAACCTGAGAAGCTGAGAGTCAAGGTGAATACCAGGAGGTGACATGCTGTCACAGTGGGCCAGGCACAGGCCTGTTTGTGTCTGTGACAGCAAGCCAGATAGCCAAGGACAGAATGTGTCTGTGCAGGTATGAGCTGGACACTCTCGCTTCTGGGGGCTGGGCTCGAGCAGGGTCCCCTCCCTGTGATCCCTGCTGCCAGCTTTCCTGGGCACTGCTCGGCCCTTGCCTGCCTTCCCCTCCATGGCTGCTGCACCACTTCTCTGCTAGGGAGCCTCCCTTTCCTCCCCAGAGGGTAATGCCCCTGAATATGACATCGCCAGCTCTGATAAAATCCTTCCTGCTCTGGGCACTATGGATGGCATCCCAGTGGACACAATGCCCTGCAGATACCTGCTCTAGGCCCTGCCCACCCACCTCAGCTGTAAACCTGAAGACCAACCCCATGCCACACCCTGGACAGCAGACTTGCTCTGACTTAGAGTCAAATCCCTGACAGCAGGCTTCTGCTCTACCTCTTCCACGGTGCAACCTGGAGTGAGTGGTGTGGCCTTCCAAAGTCCACATTTCTTCATGAAGGAAGAGAAGGTAGAAGAGAACAAGAAGGAGAAGAGTGTTTGTTAACTGAGATATGGAATATGAAGAACCTGGGCTGCACCAAGCACAAGGTGTAGGCACTGCCCCTGCTGGCCTCCAGTTTATGTTTCCAGGGGTAATTTGTGTTGAAAATTCCCAGGGGCTTCCTGAATTCCATCCTCTTAAAATCCTGAAGCCAAAGGTGACCTTAGAGGCATGTGATCCAAGCCCCACCGCACCCTTGCTATAAACAGACCCTTGGCTCTTAGAGACAGGTCCTGCACAAATGATGGAGCTGAGACCAGAGTCTCCACTGCCTCACTCTCACCAGCCTCAGCTCTGCCTTCAGCCACAGCCAGGAGACCTCACTGCCGTGTCAGTGACGGAGGGGCTCCCTTTGGGTTTGGAGGCAAGTCTGGGTCCCATAGGTATGAGGAGGACAGAGGGAGGAGGTGGCGACCTCTGTCCAGGAGAGCTGTGCCCCTGAAAGTCCTCAGCAATTCCACGCTGGCCTGGACTTGCATTCAGGCTTAGCAAAGCCAAAGCTCCACAGAAAACTGGGCTCTTGTCCATCTCCCAGCTGCTCCTTAGGGGAAATCAGACTCTGTCCTTATCACTGTATTCATCACCAACAGGACCAACAGTGCTGCAAGTGGCAGGACTGTGCTGAGACCTGCCCTCCCGTGAGCAGGAGGCCCAGGGAAAAGCAGGGGCAGCTGCTGAGAGCACAGCAGAGGCCGTGTTCTGTCTTGAGCTCCTCCATCAGGTCCAGCCTTAGAAGCTTCTGACAAAGGAAGTGAACGCATGGGTGGGAGGTGACTGCGTGGGGAGGTCCGGCTGGGAGAAACAGCACAGCCTGCCATCAGCCTAGCAGCCAGGGAGAGAGTTGTTGAGGAGTGCAATACCAGGCAGGAAGGAGATGTAGCTGGGAGGACAGTGCAGTAGGAACCAGGCTCAGCCAGAGCTGAATCATAGTTCTACCAGCCTATGGCTGCATGGCCTCAGGCAAGTTACATAATCTCTCTGCCCCTCAGATTCCTCGTCTGAAAATAGGAACGAGGTTTTCTTTATTTGTTTATTTATTTATTTATTTGGTACAGGGTCTCACTACTCAGTTCAGTCTCATAGTGATCCTCCTGTCTCAGCCTCCTCAGTTCTGGGATTATAGGTGTGTGCCACCATGCCTGGTTTTAATGAACAACACGGCGTGCAGTATGAGGGATTGAACCCTGGTCCTTGTGTCAAGCTGTACCCCCAGCCCTAGAAATGATATTAATAGATATGTCATAGGACTATTGACTAATATATATAGACCCTTCAAAATAGTTGACACAAACAAAATCTAAGTACTAACTGCTATTGCTACTTATTCAGTCATCAAAGTATAATAGACATAACTCTGTCTTCTGGCTCTGTCTCTCTGTCTCTGTCTCTGTTTCTGTATCTCTCTGTCTCTCTCTCCCTGTCTCTTCCTCACCCTCTCCTCTCTCTCCCTCTCTCTCTTTCTGTCTCTCTGTCTCTCTCTGCCTTTCTCTGTCTCTCTCTGTCTGTCTGTCTCTGTCTCTGTCTGTCTGTCTGTCTCTCTCTCTCTCTGTCTCTCTCTCTCATACTGGGGATGGGGATAGAGCACCGTATCCCTGTGCATGCTATGCATATGCCCCACTACTGTGCTACTTCCCAGCCTAATGTTTCACTGTTTCACACTTGGAAAATTGTGATGAGCTGAAGAGCCAAAGGTGGAGAGCTCTACTGGTCTGCAACAGGGGTCCCAGCTGACACTGGAAGTCAAGGAAGACTCTAGTGTGGAATCTCCTCACTGTGCACCAGGCAGCCTATGTCCATGAAGCCCGGCCCATGTCCTATATGGTTCTGACCATAGCATGTGGAAAAGCCCAGGCAAGACCAATGCCCCATCACCTCAACTGCCACCTCCCTGCTCCTGGGCCCCAGGCTGGCTGAGAAGCAGGACCAGGATTCCTCAGACAGTCCAGCAAGCCCTCTGCCTAGAGAATCTCCTGCCCAGGCTGGCCTCCCTGAAGGGCTTGGCTGTGTCTTGGGAGTCCCACACAGACTGCCTAAGCCCCTCCCCACACAAGAAGGTGAGTCACTCCAGGGGCCTTGTAGCCATTGAGCAGGTCTTAGCTGTCTCACCCAACATCAGCAGTGCTATTATCAGCCCCACTTCACAGACAAATATTCAGAACCAGAAAGTGGAGCCACTTTCCCAAGACCTCAGAACCCACAGGGAAACCCCTAGGCCTCCACCCCAAGTCTGCTTGACTCCAGACCCTGCAGTCTTAGAACAACATACTATGGTTTTTTAAATAGTGTGAGTAAT
Source organism: Ctenomys sociabilis (assembly GCA_004027165.1). NCBI lineage: Eukaryota > Metazoa > Chordata > Mammalia > Rodentia > Ctenomyidae > Ctenomys > Ctenomys sociabilis. Next base: position 92,758 of record PVKA01002104.1, read on the forward strand.
AATGATTATTATAATAACTAATACTTAGGTGGCAATTCCTACATGGCAGGTGTTATTCTGTACACTTTATACTTAAATCATTTAATCCCCGTAATAACCCCACAAGACAAGCACTGTTGTTGTGCTCTCTCTAAGGCACCAAGGTTAAGCCACCCCCCAAGGCCAGGAGATAAATCACTGGCACTGAGAGTCACACACTGGCAGAGCTGGAGAAATCTCTGCAGCTCTGGACTGTAGGCTTAGAGGGAGGAAGGTGTGGGCTAGGGCTACAGTGGAGATGCTGGGTGCCCGGATGTCATCTGCCCCCCAACATGCTGACTCTGTGGTCTGTGTATCCCAGAATTGAGAAGCCCACACTTGCTCTTGGGCCCTGCCTTCCTTCCCCTTGCGGGTTGCCCATGGTGGTGAGGACAGAAATGCCACCTCCAAATTCTGGGCCCCTTCGCCTGGCCCTTGGCCCTCATCGCAGCACAAGGACTCATGAATAGCTGAGACAGATATGACCAGGATTCCAAAGCTATTTCATGCATGGTGCTGGAAGACAGTCAGCCGATGCTGATGTCCCACCAGCAGGTGGTGGCAGGACCGTGCAAAGTCTCTCTTTCACTCCACTTGGGCCTATTCTAAAACATGAGACCCCAGGGCTAAGCAAAGTAGGGGTGCCCTTGTAATTTTGAAGCTGCCACTGAAAGAAGGGGACATAGCCTCAGCTCTCCCTAGTCCCAGTGCCCTACTCCAGGTCAGATTCCACCTTACCCAGGCCTCCTTTAGCCCCAGCCATGGCTTCAGCAACAGGTGCTGTCCCTGTGCCCATGAAAAGTAAAGGGAGGGCAAGGACCAAGACTAAGAAACAACAATGAACACCAGCAAGGCCTTGGAACCTGGAAAATTTACTCAGCTCCTATCTTAGCCTCTGGCACCCTCCTGCCAATGCCACCAAAAGCCATGAGGTCTCTGCTCCTTGGGTGTGAACCACTTCTTGGAGTTTGGCCAGCTTCTCCCTGAGGAGAAAATAAAGGAGAGAGTTTGTTCAAGAGCTGCCTATGGCAGGAAACAGAAAGAACCTGCAGTCTGGCGTGGGCTTGGGGACACAGCAGCGAGATGAGGCAGGAGCAGAAACAGACCAGTGCTCCGCTGCTATCAAGGTGACTGACATGTCCCCCTCTCTGCTATGGCTCAATCCTCCAGAAGTCTGTGTGGAGGACACGGAGAAAGAAAGGAACCTGCAGTGAAAGGCTAGGAAGAGGCCCAGGGAAAGGAGGCTGACATCAGTGGTCCCAAAGGGTGCAAATCAGGACCATCAGCATGTGGGCAGGGGCTGTGGTCCAGTTGAGGTGACCCCTGCTGAGCTGGGCAGAAGCACCTTGAGGTAGCCTTGTGCTCCGCTGGCATGTTTCTGCCTCCCAGCTGGGCCACAAAAATGGACAAAACATCCATAAACTTCCAGAGGTGCTCTGCAGTTGGAAGCCAGGGGCTGCCGACTCCCCCTCTAATTGGTCTTAATTTCCATAACTTGCAGATCCCAGACTCGCCCATGGCCCATTCCCCACCATGATGGATGGGCAGAAACAGCCTGGTGAGCCAGGCCTCAGAGCTCTGGGCTGTTCCAGCAGGGGCCACAGGGCACAAGGCACCCAGCGCTCCCCTCCTCCACCAGAGCAGAGAACCCCATGAGGACTCAGGTCTTTTCTTCCAGTACCAGGATGGGAAGAGAGAATGAGCTTGGTGCCTGGGTCCAGGTGGGAGCTCAGAAACCACCCTGGGAGTCAGGCCCAGACCTGGGGGCACAGATAGCGTCACACATGTGCCTCCACTGTTCAGCTGACCTAAGGGGACTTGGCCTCCTACTGTGTAGAATGCACACGTTCCCACCTCCTGCTCTCTGCTTTTGTCACCAGGCCTCAGGTACAATGGTGTGGGGCTGCCCTAGCTTGGATCCTAGATAGACTACTGCTGCCTTCGAGGTAGGCACAGGCAAGCTATTCCGATTCTCTGCACCTCTATCACCCCATCTTTAAAGTGGAATCATGACACAACCTACCGTTCATGTGTTCTTTGTATGAAAAGGCTGGAGTATATTGTGGTAGGTAGAATAATGGGTTTCAGAGGAGTCTGTGCCCTGGGTCCTGAGAACTGGGAATGTTTTCTTACAGAGCAGGAGGGGCTTTGCAGGTGGGATTGACATGTGGTTGTTTTAGGCAGCTTTCTGTCACTGTGATAAACTACCTGAGATTACTGAAAAGGAGGAAAGATTACTTCAACTCACAGTTTCAGAAGCTTCAGTCCGTGGGCACAGGGCCCTATTTCCCCTAGGCTGCACTGAGGCAGATCATCGAGGCAGGCACACAGGTTGGAGCAAAGCAAAGGAGAAGTGGGGTCCTAAAAGGCCCACCAAGGCCTACCCAGCTCCTAACCTCCTCCCTCTAGAACCTTCCTCCTCATAGTTTCATCTCCTCCTGGTAGTGCTGTGGGTAGGACCAAGCCTTTAACACGTGCCCTTTGGGAGGCATTCAGAGCCAAACCAACCAGCTGTGCTGGTGCATGCCTTAATCCCAGGGCTCTGGGAGGCTGAGTCAAGAGAACTACAAATTCAACCCTAATGCAGCCAATTTAGAGACTTAGTGAGATACTGTCTGAAAATCAAAAACAGAGTTAGGGATGTTGTTTGGTGCAAAGTTCTTGAGTTCAATCCCCAATACTGAAAAAAAAAAAAAAATCCAAGCCATGATCACAGATCCCAAGATGGAGAGACCACCTGTGGACCCACCCTAAGTGGGCTCAACCTCATTATGAGTCCTTTAAAGTCCTCAACCTCTCCAGGCTGGGTGAGAGAAAAAGCAAGAAGACAGCAGCAGCAGAGAGATGCAACAACACTGGCTGTCTTTTCTGGAAAAGGCACAGTGAACCGGGGAGGTAGGTGGCCTCTCAGAGTGGAGCTAGAAAGGTGAAGACCTGGAAGCCCCTGGAGCCTCTGGAAAGGAGTGCAGCCCTTCCTATGCCTTGGCTTTTAGCCCAGAGAATCTTGTGCCACATATATAACCCTCAGCAGAACTGGGAGGTAATAAGCGTGTGTCGCTTTGATCCACTGAGTTTGTGCTAAGTTATTACAGCAGCAATCGGAAATGAATGCTCACATGTGTGAGCACTCTGAAGAGCACCCAGCACACAGTGAGAGCCCAGCACATGTCAACTCGTTGTTACTGTTATTCTCATTAGCACTGGCATTGGTCTGGGTGGAGGGCACACATTTGCTTCTAGCACGAGCTGCTCAGAGCCCGTATCTCTCTGCCCTGGGAAATGGAGACTGGACATCAGGCAGCCAGGGGGTAGGAACATGCTCAGAACAGAACTGTCATTTGGCACAGCCACCCAGTGAGTATAAGGCAGACAGCGAGCCCCCTGCAGTCTCTTTCTTTTAAAGAGCAGGAACAGTGGGCACCCGGGAGAGAGGGATGAGCCTGACTGGCACCAGCATGATGACAGTCCTACAGTTGTCCTTCCGGCGCTGACAGCCATTTGAGCCCTACACAGCTAGGTTGAATGAGGAGACAGAGCGGCAGCAGAAAGCATGGCCACGCAAGTGGTCTGGAATTCAAGCTGCATACCTGCTGCACTGTGCAGAAATGACCAAGACACAGCAGAAAAGACTGAGCTAGCATGGGGACTTCTCTTATGGCTGGACGACACGAGGTTCACTCTGAAGAAGGACTTCTGAGGGCAGGACCGGGCGGGAGAATGACCCCTAAGAATGTAGTCTGGCTGATCAACTGCACAGGTAGAGGGCACACCCCCTGGCCAAGTGTCCCCCAGACCTAGCCTGCCTGCTGCCCTTCTTTGAAGAAGACTTCGTATCCCATCCTCCTCCTCAGCGACTCCCACGTCCTCCCCAGACACTAGAGGGACTCCGAAATCTGCCCCACACAGATCTTCACCATCCTCCTCCTTCCCTCAGAGGTTCTGCTGCCAATGAATGTGGAGGTCTTTCTTGGTCTTTGGTCCTAGGTAAAAAGCCTTTGCCTTGGGCCAGACCAAGCCCAGGGCAGACACCAAAACTATCCCATATTGGCTACAGACTTCCCCAGGCCTAGCAGACAGGGACTACTGCCCACTAGACCATGCCCAAAGGCCCTGTGAGATGCAAGTTCCACTAGAACAGAGTCACATCTGCCTGAACACCACACCAGAGGGCCTGGCAGGCGGGGCTCCAACTCTAGGCACTGTCAGGGAAATATGAAAGAGGGGTGGCCCTGGGAACCCAGCTCCCTCCTACTCCCTCCAAAGGGAGCTCCGCAGGAGAAGCCACCTGCAGAGGGGTCAGCTGCTTGGGGTGGCCACTGCAGCACTGAACCTGGGGGATGGGAACCTCTGCTCCCAGAGCAGCATGACCTCAGCCAAAGGGCCCGTCCCATGTGGGTGCCCTGTGGCTCAGGCTGCCTCTCCATGCACTCCATCCCCTTTCCTCGATATCAGCTCTGAGTTCACACCTTCCTGCTGCTTCTGCCCTGTCTCCAGGTCCTTGGACAGCAGAACCTCTGCCCACTGCTCCATTCACAGCTCACAGGGCCACTTTCCACAGAGTTTTCTCCTAGTACCTTCCCTTCCCGTCTCAGGAGGCCAGCATGCCTCTGCCCTCCATGTGCACCTCTGTGTAGTTAGCAAAAGTGCCTCTTCAGATGGATGCAGCTCCCAGATGGCCTGAGGAGAGGAACACAGGCCAGATTTGAGCTTCAGTCTACCCCAGGTATCTTTGCACAGTGCACAACCCACCCCCCACACACATCCAGAGGCCTGTTTAATAGACTTTGCAGAATACACCTGCTGAAAGGTGCTGATAGGACTAGTATTATCCCTTTATTTTACAAATAAGGAAGTGAAAACCCAGAAGAGCAAGGTTAATTTTTCCAAGGTCATACAGCAAGCTGGTGGAGAAGCAAGGTCAAAGACCTGGATAGCCTGACTCCAGTCTAGTGCTCACTCCCACAGCCCACCATACCCAAATCTTACTGTTGAGGACAGATGGCAAAGCCGAGATGGTAGGAGAGCTCCCAAAATCAGCAACTGGGAAAGCCTTCTCGAACTAATTAGAAGAGAAGTGATAACTTCATCTCAAACTCTGTGTAGACATAAAATTGAACATAAAACTCTCTGAACCGTGTACCAAGTACCTAACTCTTGGCCAGAGTGGAGTGTAAATACAGAGCTTCCCTATTTATCTCGAATCTCTCAGCCACACTTTTTCTATGTTTCTGCCAGTGTCTGTGGAGGCCACCAGGTCTGTCTGAGCCTGGTAAAGCCCTGGGGGTGGGGGTGGGGGGTGGAGTCTTCATGCCTTGGAAGAACTCCAAACAAACCCACTGAGACAGCTGACTTTTAAGTGAGACAATGGGGGATAAAAAGGGAAAGGGAAGGAGGAAGGGAAGAAGGCCTGACACTGGGGCTCAGAGGTACAGCATTGCCCTGGGATAAGCAAGGCCTAGATTCCCCCCCCCCATCCCCGCTCTGCAGCTCCTGCTGACTTTGTTCCTTAGCCTGGGTTCCCTTAAAATTAACACCACTGACCTCTGCCCCCAGAGGGGTGGTGAGGACACCCATACATGTGCACACACACTCTCCGCTTCCCCTCTCATTCTCTCTGGGCAGTGTCTGCAGCATAATGTGCAAATTAAGCTCAGGCAGAGCCAAGCATCTTGGTTTTGAGCACAAGCTTTGCTATTCTCTGGCTTTGAGATCCCTGGCAAGTGCCTTCACTTCTCTGAGCCTCGATTTCCCCTTCAATGAAGTAGAGACAGTAACAAATGTGACCTTACAGAGTTTTAAGATGATTATGAGGGAGAACGTATTGTGACACTTCACACAGTGCCTGTAGGTGGTGGGTCTTCATACGTATCTCAGGGTGCTGCTCATGACATCTTATTCTGGTCCTGTTTTTGCTGCAGCTACAGAGGGTGCAGTATCATCCAGGATGATAGCACTGTTTCCAGTTCAGTACTCCAGCTTCAGCAAGGATGGGCTCTCTGGGTGAAAAGGAACCTTCCAGTCCCAGGAATAATCGAGCAAAATTCACTTGAGTATTTGACACGGATGTGGCAGAAGTGGTGCGAGGGGAAGGGTCTTCTAAAGTCCCTTCCAATCCCAAGAGCCTGTGAATGTGTAAAGAAAGCCACAACCAGGCACTCATCAGAGTACAGCCTTGCCCGAAAATGAGGACACACACACCGCCCTGGCTGTGGGGAGCAGGAAGAAGTGTGATAAACCAGGCAAGCCAGCGGCCCCACCCCGCCTCTCCCAGCCTCAGCCTCCTGCTGTGTACACACCCATTGGCAGCCAGGTGACCAGCAGGGGCTTTGAGGGAGGGATCAAGCCTGTTTCCTGCCTATCCCTTTTTATAGGGCTAACTGCCAGACACTCCCCTCCCCCACAGCAGCCCAGAAGCCACGGGAGGCAGGGACCAGGAAGGGTGGGAGCTAGTTGGGTGTTGGTTGTTTTACGTAGTCTTGGACTCTCACGGGCAAGAATTTCAGAACTGAGATGCTGGGAGAGGTAAGGACTTCCTGGCCACAGAGAGAATCAAGCAAGAGTCAATAGAAAAGCCGGAAGCCGAAGCGCCATCTCCAATGGAGGCTCAAATCCTGCTCCACCATTAAAGCTCAGAGTTGACTGCCTTCAGCATAGAGGAAGAGAGATTCAGGGTATACTTCCTGCCAAACATAGTCTTGCCCTGACTTCCCCACTCGCCTTCCCCCACCTCAGCCACTGGGTCACCCAACACTTTTTCCTACTACCCAGGACAGAGTGCTGAGCTGGTAACCAGGAAGGCAGTCAACGATGCACTACTGTATTATTTGTCTTCGCAGCTGCTGCCACGGCAGCTCCTCCATCCTAGCACGACTGGCTTTGCCTGGCATTTAAGAAGGCCCCTAGGTACCACGGAAGAGCTGTGTTGCAGGTGGGGGTGGGCTGGAGAGGTGGCCCAGCTGGTGAGGCTGGGACAGTCCATTTGCTGATGGCTCTTCCCAGGAGGCTTGCAAAACTTAGGTGCTGAGCCTGCAACCAAGAGCTACCCATCCCCCACGCCAGCGCGGTGGGTCTTGTAGAAGGCAGTGTCTACGTGCGCGTGAGTGTGCGTGTGTGTGTGTCCCTCAGCGCGCGTCTCTCAGCTTCCTCACCACAACCCAGCCACTCTTCTCAATCAATGGTCTCTTGTGGCAGAGACCGGTAGCAGTGAGAACACGAAATGTGGGGGAAGGGCCGCTTCCTGCGTCCCCAGGGGTCCGATCCAGTTTACTGTCGTCGGGGGAACCAAACCCGGAGAGAGACGTACGCTCCCCGGAAGTCTCCGCATCCTCTGGACCGCGGGGAACCCGACTGACAGAGGCGGGGATCCGGAGTGTAGACTGCGGGGTGGGGTTGTCAGCTGGTTCCCACAGGCTGGGAAAGGAGGCGCGCGACGCCCGGGCCCCTTGGCCGCTAGGTGGCGCGGGCTCGGGTGTGATCGTCCCACCTGGGGACCCCGGGGGCCGCGGAGGAGCCGGGCTCAGCAGGAAGTGCCTGGGGCTGCAGGTGTCCTCCGGAGCACCGCGGAGAGAAGGAGCAGCGGGAAAACAGCGCGGCGGCATTCGCACACCCATTTGCGTTCCTCTGCACCTGCCTGTGGCGTCAGAAGCACCGTTGCACGCCCTTCTCTTACAAGTCTAAATGACCTTGTCCTGAAGAACAAGCTCGGAGAAACTAGCGCTGACACAGGAAGGGGGTTCTTCCAAGGTCATCTATGCCACCAGTCAAGGAAGAGATATGGCCAGGGCTTTAGATTCTGAGACAGCGGAGCGGTAAGACAGCAAGGGGCCTGGAATGCGCGTCTCGGCCGGCTGTGTGCTCCAGACCCATCAGATGGCTTAGTAGTTGTGTCCTGCAGGTTCTTGCTAAGGCCCTGAGCATTCCATGTGACCAGACAGGGACAGGCCCTGTCCTTAGGAGTTTGTGGAGTGGGGGGTGGGGATGACAGCCGGTATTAACTACACAAATAATTGCGTAGCTCCAGCTGCCGAACAAGAGCTCCAGACACTCTGAGCAGCCTGCCCCAGCCCTACCCAGGGCTGGCTGTAGCTACCATCCGGAAGAACGTCAGCCTGCCCCTCTCAGTACAGCATAGAAATAGGAAAGGGTTACCTAACACCCGGAGGACCATCAGGGATAGGGTCTGACTGTCTTCCTCCTCAAAGGAAGCTGAGCACAAGAGGAAAACAGCCAAAACTTTCCGAGGGCTTAGCTCTGTGTGGCTGGCGTGGGGAATGTCTTTGCCTGGGATCCTTGCTCCAGCACTAGGGTTGGAGCTCCTGACACCCAAACCCCGCCCTCTTCGGCTATACTATGCTGTCTCCAGGACCAAGTCTAGATGCTCTCTGGAGGCTGGAGCAGCAGGAAAGAGAGAAATCAGAAAGAGCGAGGAGCCAAGCAGGCGAAGAAGCCTCCGGACAGGACGCTTGTCTTCTCCTCCAGCTCACCCCAGACACTTTCTGAGCATCTCCTGACCAAACCACTACCCGCTTAAAATTCTGCTCAGTTTCCTCTCTTCTCCTACTCCAAATGTTTATCAACACATGCTGTAATGTAATCAGCTCCTGGGAAAATACACACCAGGTAACGGATGCTGACAAGAGTGTCAAACAGCTGTCCCCTCCCTGTCCCTCTCTACTCCCTCCCTTCCTCCCTCCCTTCCTTTGCCCCTCCCTCCCTTCCTCCCTTCTTTCCAGCCAGAGTTCCACACCCAGGAGGCCGCCCTCCAGCCTCAGCAGTGAAGGCACTTCTCAGGAAGCTGCAGGGCAGGGGACAGCTCTGGCACCAAGGGACCCAGCAGTGTGTGTACAGGAGCAGTGTCATGGGCTTTGTGCACCAGCTCCCATCTGGTCCTCATGTAGCACTGTGAGCCCAGCCTCACCATCCCCATTGTGCAGGTCCAGAAACTAAGGCCCATGGTGATGAGGAAACCGAATGGTACAGCAGCAGAGGTCAGAGGACAGGCTTGCTCGCCAGTAGGCACCAGCCATTGCAGGGCGTTCTGATAGCCTTCGGAAGTCATTGGCTCAGAGCCCGGGTGGAGGGAGACTTGCAGTGCACAGCAGGGCAGTAGGAGACAGCACTCTGTGGGAGAAGGAAGTTCCCACAGTAAGTGTGCAGGGAAAGAACTGAGGGAGGAGACACCCATCCCTGCTTTGGCTTTTTTTCCTCCCCCTCCCCTGGGTCAAAGCCTAAGGATCCACAGAGCAGCCAGACAGAGGGGAGAGGAAGCGGCAGAGCTGGGGATACCCAGAAAGAACAGTCCATCCTCACCCATGACCTGCCAGGCCCTCCAGGGATCAGGGGTCAGCTGTGCAAGGCTGGGCAGTCCTAAAGGGAATCAGTATTTGCTTTTCCCTCCAGCACATTCAATTGCTCCTTTCATCTGACAGGGAGCTGTAAATGAGGCTTTATGGGATTTCTAATGATGGTGGTTTCCCTTTATCAGCCTCCAATTCCCACTTCTCAGCCAGGGTTGACTCCAGAAAATGTTTTGACCAGAATCAAGAATCTAGCAATTCCCCATGCTAGCTACTGCTTTCCATGCTGAGGACTGGGGGTTGTCGAATCAACCACTGAGGGCCAAGGACACTCACTACTGAATCAAAAATGCACTCCAGGCCATCTCCCAGATGGGTATATTTCAGCCATAAACCTGGGGCAATAATGCCCACTCTACCCACCTATCCTATGGGCTGCTGTGAGGATCAGATGAGATTATAGGTCTGAAAGCCCTCAGGAAAATATGAAGCAATCACCCAACCTGGTTTTGCTATGATTATTATTGCTGTTGTGATTTGCATAGGTGAAACTCAGAGAGCAAACTACAGTAGCCCGTGGGTCTGAGGGTGAGCTCGCTTGTGTACAGGAGGCTATATGCATCAGTTTGCGAAAGCATGATGTTTTTGTATTTGCTCCAGCTTTTAAGAGCACCCATGTGACAGTGTATTTTTGTATTGATATATGCATGTCAGTACATGTGCATACATTAAAAATCTTAATATAATCCTATATAACTAAATTAAACTATAATAGAAAGTCTGACGTCCCAGGCTTTGAGATAAATGCTTAATCTAGATGTTTTTTCTCATCCTCTGACATATCTGTTGGATGGGAGAGGGGTGTGGGCCAGCACATGTATGCAGGCATCTATCTGAGACAGTGTAGACAGCATTGACAACGTATGTGTGTCAGTGCCAGAACGGCATCTCTGTGCTGAATATAATGTCGTGCTTACGCATCTCAGCCAGGTAGCAGGGAGAATTTCTGCAAGCTTGTCTGAGTTTCAGTGAAAATGTAGGCATAAATATCAGCGAATCTAAATGGGTGTGCACCGGCGCACGCATGTGTGCATGAACATATATATGAGTGCACACCTGCCTCCTCGTTCCCGGGAAGGTCAGTGTAACTGTTCATGATTTATCAGCTTCCTGGGCTGCATGGACCCCAGCACATCCCAAGTGTCACTGCCACACAACCATCAAGCCCATGCAGACACATTGTGGTGACAGCAGTGTGCTTGGGTCCCTGCCAGAGGAACGTGTAGATAGGTGCACCAGGGTGGGCGTTGTAGGGGCCCTGCACAGGCAGGCTAGTCCAAGGGCCCTTGGGGCAGAGCAAACACAGCCAGTCAGTTCAAAGGACCTGGGTCTCACAGGACAAACCAGCCCCTCATCCTGTGGGAGCTGCAGAGTGGACAGGTGTGGAAGCACTTGCTCAGTTCCAGTCCTGCCACAGCCTCTTACTGCCCTAGGAATTTGGTGCAGAAACAAGGCAGTATGCAAGACCCACATGGAGGGAGCATGCACCTCCCAGGCTCCCCTGTGACACTCCACTTGTGCATGGCCAGCCACGCTGCGCAGCTTGCCCTGCCGCATACAGCACCCTGGGCAGCAGGCCTCCTCCTTTCCTTCCATTCATTTCCCTACAACATATCTGTGGCCCGAAGGCCTCACGCCTCAGGGTTCTGCTTACCTCAGAAACATCTGGGGCTTCCTGAAGCCTCCCTTATGGATCCTTGCCCTCCCCGACAGACTTTGGTCCCAGAACAGGAGCCTGTTCCCTATGTCCACAGCTTTATCTCAATGGTGAGCACACACCTGGTCACATGTGCCTCACAAATATCTCCTTCTGTTTTTTGTTTGTTTGGGCTTGGTTTTTTTTTTGCAGTGCCAGGGATCGAACTCAGCAGGGCCTCACCCGGGTTAAGCAAGTGGTCTAGCATTGAGTTATACTCCCAGCTCCCATATGAGAGACTGGTTGCCTTAAACTTTCATGCGTAATTATGGCGTTTATCTAGACAGGGTACTTTATTTGGAAATAGGGTCTTGATACATAGTTTAGGCTGGCTTTGAACTCCATATGGGTGCCTCAAACTCTCATCCATCCACTTGCCTCCGCCTTCCAAGTACTGGGATCACAGGCGCACAGCATCACATCCGGCTTCCTGAGACAGTCTTGACCTCTCAGCTGTCAAGACTAGGAAGAAACCTCCCTTCCCCTCCACCACTCCACCCTGCCATATCCTCACCCATCCCCAACAGGTGTGAAGAGTGTAGTGTTCCCTGAGTGCTTACACAAAAGTCCCGGTGTCATCTGCACCACCTACAAGCGAGAGCACTGAGGCTCAAAAGGTCAAGAAGCTCATTAACAAGTGGCTGATTTGTCCTGATTTATCAGGGACTTCCTCGCCTTAGCACAGAAAACCCTATACCATCGGAGCCCCTCAAGTCACAGCCACTCCAGAGTTCGCCACTCTCTTTGTCACAGGCCTCATGGTTGACAAAAGGCTCCTACTACTAACAACAGCCACCTACATGGGCATCCCTTACCCTTTGGATGTCACCCTGAGGCCCTGTAGCCTCTCCCAAGGAACACAGGACATTAGTATTAACCTAAACCAAATATAATGCAGAGGATCGTTTCTGCAGGAAAAGCACTTTATGTACTATAGAGAAAATATTAAATCTATTATTAAAGCAACATCAGAATGATACTAAATTTTTAAATAAAATTAAAATCAAAAATCTTTACCCACAAATTATTTTCAGTTCTCCATGTTGCCTTCCCATTTCTCACTTTGTAGGGGGCTATTTTTACACAATTGTAAGCAGAATATATGTATCAGACTTGTTCTTCCCACTTCACTTTATAGAAGCTGAATTTCCACTTTCCTCATTTGAGATTATTTATGTCACCACTGTCCTTCATTAGCCCAGATTACAGGGGGCCTGGGCTCAGCGCTGCCTGCTCTCCGAAGAACCTTCTCATACAGTGGGGACTCCTGGCTCAGGCCCCAGCTGGGCCTCAGCAGGTGGTCATACAAACATGATCTGTGTGTATTTGTGCAGGTTTCAGGGCAGAGTGATGGAGCTCTCATTAGATTCTTCCTGGAAAGGGCAGATGCCTGACAAGGCAAAGATCCACAGCCACACACGCCCAGCTCACCTCCTCCCTCGGGTGGGTCCACAGCTTGCTTTTTCTGCTGCATTTGAACTACCCAGGGATGTCTGCTCTTCCCTCCATCTCTTGGCTTCCATATGTCTCTGCAAAAAGAAAAAAGAAAAAAAAAAGTTCCTCTGAATGAATATCCCGCCCTGAAAATCTCCTGACAGCACCCCCAACCCAAGAGGGAGAGGAACCATCTAAGGGGAGAGAGTGAGGGTAGAAAGCTAAGGGTCTCTTCCCCGAAGTCCTTGTTCCTTTCATCTCTTCCTCAATCGGGCGTGTCCTAGGTAGAAGCTCTGCCAAGCTCCTTCGTATCCTGATGATCCTCATGGAACCCTCTGGTCAGCCTCACTGGCCCACCTTACAGCAAGAATGCTGCCCCACTAACATAGCCTCTCGGACTCGGATGCAGTGACTCATAGGAACAACAGCAGCGCCATCAGACAAACTACAGGATATGCACTGACTTGCTTTCCAAAGCCCTGTCTGGAGACCTGGGTTGCTCAAGATAAGAAGGGGGCCTTTCCATAGTGCACAGAGTTCCAGTCTGATAGCTATGGAGAACCCTGAGACCCAGAGCCCACAAAGAAGAGGCTGGCTGCCAATCATCCCCCTTGGCTCCACTTTGAGGCCTTAGATCACAGACCTAGATCATTCCCAAGAGCAATGGCAGCCATGGCAATAGGAGGCTCTGCAGCCACCTCTGCAAGAATAATAGTAATTAAATGTTGCTGCGCACAGTGAGGTGCAGAAGCACCATCATAATCACCACAGCCATGGGGGGGGATGACAGTGATTAGGGACTACACTCTCCCAATTGCCCCAGGAGCACTGCCTGGGGCAAGAGTGACCTGTCAGGTCAGGGGGAAAAGCGGGTACCCAAGCCAGGAGGGTCATTCCTGGCTTGGCTGAGCTTTGGACATGCCACCCCCACCTCATGCCCGGGATTCTTTTACCTCTTTCTCTCCTCTTGCCCTCAACTTCACATGATCTCAGATTGAGGACCTATCTTACCCTATCAACAGCTTTTTCTTCTCCTGTCAGCAGATTTCAGGAGACTGGGCCATCTTGGGGACTTCTTCTTTTTGCACCCCTCACATCAAAGCAAGCTTTATTAGCCAATTATTGAGTGACACAGAGACCTCGGGTACAGCTGGGAGTGCAAGTCCTTACTGTGTTGACTTTGGGCTTCTTCCAAGCTGAGCAGCTGCATGTCTGGAAGATGCTGGGGAGGCCGAGGGGAGGAGGGCAGTAAGGAGAGGGCCTCTGACTGGTCACCTCCTCACCACCTCAGATCTCAGGCAGATGAGAAAGGCAAGCTGAGCTACATGGTCTTTGAGTACACTGTCAGGCATCTCTGTAACCATCAAGTTGCAGAGCCAAGAGGGAATGTGGGACTCATCTTTATGCCAGAGTGAGGAGCCCAAGGGCAGCATTCCTAATAAATGGGCCTGCAGCCTCTTCTGAAAAAATACCTGCCACTGTTGGTCAGCCCAGGGCCCTATACAGTCTCCCCCAGATTACACATTAGGGCTACTTTCCCAAGGATGATGGCCACATGGCCTGACTCTTTCCCCAGGAAGCCACATAGATTCCATAAGCTCTTTTTTCCACACAGAGGCTGGAAGAGCCTGGTCATACCCTTATTCTGCTCTTTTTTTGGACTTCCTTGAAATCTAAATCTACTCTCCAATCTCTCTCTGCAGGTAACTTCAGTTCCCAGTCTAGTACGATGACCTGGTTATTAATTTCTCTGCTTTCCATCCTGAGCCATCCCCCTCTGCTGCTCTCTTCATCCTCCCTAGGCCTAGACGGGTGCCCCTTCTCCTTCTCCAGACTGCCCTGCCTCCACCTTTCCTCTCTCTGCTCTGCCTTCTCCAGGACCTGCCCCGTAATTATACCTCCTTTCACTTTCTCCACTTGTTTTTCCCATCCTTTGCTGTCCACTACCACCTTCCCTCTGACTAAAATATGCTCAGCAGTGTTTGCATTCCCACAAAAAAAGGAGAAAGTAAGCCCTTGGGTCTTCTTCCCCTTGGCCTTCTTCCTGACCCTCTCCATGCTTGGGATCATCTTGTTCAGCCCCGTCTACAGCCAAACTTCTCAAACGCAGTGAAGACACCTGCTCTGTGTGCTTCTCCTCTCCCTTTGATCTGGGTTCTGTCCCTGTGTTGCCAGCAACACCATTCCCTCAAAGGCCAGTGTTTCCAAAGAACCCTTGGACCTGCACTTGCATTCTGCAGCACCACATAATGCTCCCATTCAATCCTTTCTCACTGTTTACATGACAGTCCACCCTCTTTGCCCCCACGGTCATGGCAGCCCACCCTCCTCACTCCCACTGACCATCCAGACCATGCTGTGCCAGATTCACCTCCTGAAAGCACAGCCCCAATAGCTCCCAATAAGGGATTCACTCCATCGAGGAAACCCTCTGTGGCTCACCATGACCTGCAAAAGGAAGCAGGAGAGAGGGAAGAAAAAGGAAAAAACTCATGGAGCTATAAAATCAGGCAACACCATGCAGCATAATATAGAATGCAGTAATCCATTAGGAATTTCAAACTTTCTAAGTAAACCGTTTAGATTTTGAATTTAAAGAAATTCAAAATCTATTAAGAAGAATCATTAGGAAGGCCAATGTTTAAGGTATATAAAAACAATATGCTTTTAAAGATAGTCTCTATAGGGGTCATAGTGATATCTCAGAGGTCTAAGTGCCTGTCTGACAAGCGCCTGCCTGGCAAGCGCAAGGATCCTGGTTAGATCCTGGGTACCACATGCCCTGCTGGCCCTGCACTGAGCCAGCCACTGAAACCAGGCACGGTGGCTACATACCTGTAATCCCAACACTGGGGAGGCTGAGACAGGAGGATCACTCACTAGTTTGCGCTGCATAGTGAGACCTTGTATCAAACAAATAAACAAATATTAAAAATAAAATTTAAAAAATAGTTTCTATAAATGGAGAAGGGTGTGGTGGCAAATGCCTATAATCTAGCACTCCAGGAGGGTGAAGCAAGAAAATGGCAACTCATGATGACTTGTCTCAAACAAAAAAGAAAAAAAATATATATGTAACAGGACATAGCTCAGTGCAAGAGGTCATGGGCTCAATCCCCAGTATACTCAATCAATCAATAGAATTATAAATTAAATTTTAAAACTAGAAGGGACAAGAAATTCTAAGATTCTCAAAATGCAATTTGAAAATTCATGAACACATTAAATTCCTCTATTCCCAAGTAAGAAAACTGAGACCCAGGAAAGGAAAGTGATTGGCAGAAAGTGGCGCAGGCTGCAAGTCCAGCCACCCTCTCATAAGCTCCTTATGGGATGTCAGGCAGGTTCTGCATCCTCGGGATCCTGATATGGTGCCTGGAATAGGGGCTGCCGGGCTAGTGGGAAGCAAAACAAGCGTCATACAGGATGATTGAAGCGAATACGCACAGGGGCCATGGGGGACCCAGGAAGGGCCTTGCCTCATCCACCACAAGGAAATGATATATACAAATGAGACCCTAAAGGAAAAGCAGGAGAAGGAGGGGGAGGTTCCTGCAGGTAGAACACTTGGGTGAGGGGAGGCTCAGAGGCTGGAATGTCAGAAAGCTCAGCAGCTCCTACAAGCCCATGAGCAAGAAGCGAGAAGAGCAGAGTGACAGGCGAGGTCCCTCAGGCTTCACCAAGGGTTTGACAATGGCTTCAGAGGCTGGCAAGCCAGGGAGGCCCTCAGATGTCCATCCAGTCATTTACATTAGAAGATGATCCAATCAATATGACTGGATTCTAAACACAAAATAGACATTAGGGAAAAGCCTAGGGAAATCCAAATAAATAAATTAATTCACACAGAATCCATGTAGGCCATCTGATAGCATTATTATATTAATAATATTATATATTGCTAATTTCTTAGTTTTAATGGGCATTCCATAGTTACATAAGGTATTAACTCCTGGGGAAGTTGCATAAAGAGAATATGGAAACTCTGTATCATCTTTGCAGCCTTGTCTCTGTACAGCTCCATGTATTTGTACATACAAAATGCTTTCAAAATAAAAAGTCATGCACACACACACACACACACACACACACACTGTGGCAGAAAAGAGGAAAAATTGTTTGTGGGGCAACAGAATACAGTAATCATGATGACTAATACTTAAACAATTTTCTTTGTATACCAGAAATGTTCCAAGTAAATTATCTAACTCATTTAATCCCAAGAAAAATGTCATGAGATAGTGCTATTATTTCCCTGTATTTACCAATAAGAAATGTGAGTATATAGAAGTTAAGTCACTTGGCAAGAATACACAGCTACCAAGGGTCAGAAGTTCCATTTAAGAATTTGGGTCTGGGCAGTCTAGTACCAGGATCCCATATATTTGATTAACGTCTTATTCCCTCCCCCCCGTATGTACTGGTTATACTGTCAGCTGGGATTGTAAGCTAAAGACAACACAGAAATAAAGAACTCAGGGACCAGGGTGATAACAGCGGAAGTGAAATGATATCATTAGACACCGGATGTAGAATGAGGGCAAAATCAACAGGGTTTGCTTTAGAATTGGAAGATGATGCTTAGGCAGGCGCAGGGACTGGTGCTCAATCCCCAAGCTACTGTGCCAGGCCTTCCCCTGGGGTGTGCAGAAAAGACATCTGAGACTAGGCATGATGGTACAGGCCTATAATCCCAGCACTTGGGAGGCTGAAAACAGGAGGATCACTATGAGTCAAATCTATGTAGTGAGATGGTGGAGACTCTGTATTAAATACATAGACTTGGAGGATGGCGGCCAAATAAGAGGGAAGAAGCAAGAATGACTTCAGAGCTTGTAGCTTAAGAGTAGGGAACCAAGGCACACTCTCCTGATGCTAAATCCTATGCTCTTTTACACCACTGGAGAAGACCTCATGGACATTTCAAAACCTGGCTGCACCTACCTGTCCCTCTCTTCTGCACATCCCCAGAATGCAAAATCAAACTCAGCTATCTGCTGTTCCCACAGCCAGAACCTCTCCTACCTCTGTATAGCTCCATGTCTTTGTACAAACTGTTCTTCCTCTTCTGCCTCCCTTGGCCCAAATCTGATGTCCTTTGGGGCTCCTGTCAAATGTAACCTCTCCCAGCAGCCTTCCATGCCTGTTTAAAATGATGAATGCACAACCATATGATGCTACCTTATTGCCACTACCTTCTCCCAGCTCATCCACAGGAAGACAGGCCCTGCCCCACAGAAACACCACCTCCCTGAGCTCATTTAAGAGTAGTGAGCCCAAGAATCACCCTGCTGTACAGAATAGAGAGCATGGGAGAACAGAAACAGGAAATTGGCAGACCTTGGTGTACCTGGAATTGCTCTCCCAAAAATCCATCCATTCAGCTCCTGCCGCATACCAGGTACATAATCTAAAGCCACAAGCAAGGAATTCAGTTCAGCCCTGGAACTTAAAGCACTTGCCAAACATGAAAAATCCTGGGCTGTCCAAATGGCTCCCACAAAGTGAATTTGACAGGCCAATTTTCCATTTAAAACCCCCTTGCCAGGCTGGGGAGATAGCTTGGTGGTTAAGTGCCTCCCTGGTAAGCACAAGAACCCAGGTTTGATCCCTGGGATCACAGGCCGTGCTGACCCGTGTAGCCCAGACCAGGCATAGTGGTGCATGCCTGTAATCCCAATGCTGGAGACATTCAGACAGGGGGAATCACTACAAGTCCAAATTGCATAGTGAGCCCCTGTACCAAATAAATAAAAGATTTTTTTAAAAACTTATCTATTTGGTGGCTAGTTGGCACAATCTGGATATCTGGGGACCTGTTCCCTCCTCCAGCTTAGTTTGAGGTTAGGAACAACCGTTTGTAGGCACCAACCCCCACCCCTGACTGTTGACTTCTCCATGTGCTGCCTTCCTATCTTAAATCCAGGCTCTGGATACCTTGTCCTCCTGTACTTACTTGTATCTGAAAGATGATTCACTCCGTCCATGTTCCCTTCCAGTATCCACCTCAGCCCAGGCTAAATTGGACACACTCCCTGCGGCCCACCAACCCCCAACACTCAGCAACCAGGGCCACAGCTGCTTCACACCACCGTTTCTGTGTCTCGCCATCAGTGCCACCTGACTGAGCTATTCAAGGGCAAGGACAAATGTGTACCTCAGGCCTGGCATAGGGTGTTGCTATAGACAGCCCCAGTTACACGTGTCAAATGTAGAAGAGGTCAGCAAGTGGGAGGGAGTGTATTCACCAGTGTTGAACTTGACTTGACTTCTGGACCCGGAGACATTCTAGAGTAGAAACATGGAGCATTCTTCACCTCACCTCCCTCAGCTTCTACTCCCCGGCGCAGAATTTCCATCTTATCAGAAACAAACTCGTTCCCTCTGCTCCTGCCCATGTGGAGGCTGGGCAAAGGGCAAAGGGAACATTGTCTGGTCAGGCCACTGGGGACAGCTCGGCCATCTAGTGGGAAATCCTGTCTGTCAGCCTCCCTGGCCACAGATAGGACAGGAGGTCTAGAGGAAAGGGGGAGAGGGCAGGCTTCAGGCTGCCAAGGGCCTTGGCAGAATGCCCACCACACCCGGATGTGGTGGGTGGTGACGGGATGGGACGGAGAGTCCCTGCCCTCCCTGGGACAGACTGGATGAGCCACTTTCGTGGAAATACTTCAAATTGCCCTGAAGTACATGAAAAGAGAACCGAACTTGGCTGCAGGCTTTTTTTTTTCTTTTTTTCTTTTTTTTGGGGGGGGTTTCTTCGATTATTGGAAAAGGAACCCAAGGTGGCAGTAGAATTATAACAGACACCCTGCCAGAAGCCCGAGTGCCCTCTGTCAACCTCTAATGACCGCGGGCTTCTGGGCAGCTTTCTCTTGGCCCCACGAGGAGCTGCCTCCCTTTCACCGTCCCGGCTAGGCAGTGCTGAGGACAGGAAGGCTCTAAGCTGAGCTCTGGCGCTTTCGGCCCTAGAAGAGCCGCCTTTGTTTCGTCTGGATTGGTTTCATCTGTGAAATGGGCCAGGCTTGGAGAAGAGGGCCGCAGAAGCCCCTGCAGCTCGGGCATTGTCAGCAGCAGAGTGCTCTCCCGGCTCCTCCGCGGCCGCCACCCGCCCACCCCCCGCCCCCTCCTGACTCCACCCCCACCGAGCAGCTGCTCCCCGACGCCGGCCGCTAGGGGTCACTGCCTCCCTTTGTCAGCGACGGAGGCGGGTAGCCCTCCCTCCGGCCCTCTCGGGGGCTGAAAGGCGACCAGGGGGCATCTGGGGGCCCGAGCGGGATCCCACCGCCGCCGCTCGCGTCCGACTTCGCCTCGGCCCGGGAGGTGCGGGCGCGAGGGCGGGCGGGCGGAGGCCGAGCCGGGCCGGGCGGGCCGGCGCGCGTCGGGGCCAGGAGCGGGTTAACGCTAACCCCTCCCCCCGGGCTGACATCACGGACTCCACGGCTGGGGCTCGCGAGTGAGAGAAAGAGAGGGAGAGGAACGAGCGCGGCTCGCCCCGGCGCCCGGGCAGCTCCACACTCTTGCGGATCGCCGGCTCCCGGCAGAGCGGCGGCGGCAGGGACGCGCAGCGCACCCGGCGGCTGCTCCGAGCGCCTGGCCGCGCCGCCCGGGCCACGCGGGCCGCCCCGCACGCCGCCGCCTGGGCCCCGACCCTCCGCGCCGCCCGGGCTCGTCCCGCCGCCCTCGGAGGACGGCCAGCCATGGACGCCTGCAAGTTGGAGCTGAGCGGGAGGGCGTGAGCGCGTCGGGGGCCGGGAGCCCGCGCCTCGCAGCCCGGCAGCCGGGCGCGCCGGGGGTGGGTCTCTCTCCCCAGCCCGGCTCTGCGTGGAACAAGAGGGCGGGACCGGCGCGAGGAGGAGAACGGAGGAGGCGAAGGGGGCATGACTCGTGCAACTTGCGGCGGGCATCTGCCGAGCTTCTGAGCCGGCGGCACCCGGGCCCGGATTGCGGCCGCTCGCGCAGAACCCACCCAGCCCACCCCGCCCTGGCCGACGGCTGCGGCTGACCTGGATCCTTCGAGCGCCTGCGGGCCGCCAGCGATCCGCCCTCGTCTTCCGGGCTGCTTTCTGGAGCACGAGGAGCGCCCTGCTCGCCGGCCCTCTCGCCGAACCCCCGGACCCCGATGGCTCGGATGGGGCTCGCGGGCGCCGCTGGACGCTGGTGGGGACTCGCTCTCTGCTTGACGGCTCTCTTCTGCCCAGGTAGGCTCGTTCACCTCTGCCTCCCCACCCGCCCCCACCCATCCAGCGCCTCTCCGGGGCTGGGAGCTGGATGGCGGGCACCATCGGGGTGCAGGGAGTGAACGGAGACAGAAAAGTTGGGTCACGGCTTGAGTGAAGAGGGTAGGAGGCGGCACGGCGGAGAAAGAGACGCTGAGAAGCCGAACAGCCTGCCCTGCAGGGAAGCGGTCGGCGCACGTCTCTGTGTAGCAAGAAAGCACTTTCTCCGCTCAGTCCTTCACGAAAATAATAATATGTAATAGCATTCTATTTATTTAATAACCAGTTCTTAGCTCGAGAAGCAGTTTGGAAACACTGCATGTTACATAAATGCAAAATAATCACGGTAATCACCGTCTCAGGCTATAAGACAACAGCCCTAGGGGGAAGGCATCAGTCGGAGCTGGTGGGCCGGGGAGCGGGAGGATGCAGGGGGGCTTCGTTTCTTTCGTCGGCCCCTTGCTCGGGCTCCTCCTGCCCCACGTCTCCTCACAGCGGACGCGAGAGAGCTGCTCTGGCTCCTGCGGCAGAGGCGGCTTCTCCAGGCGGCTTCTCGCTCACCTGCGGGTCCTTTTCCCGGAGGGTGAGCGCCCCCACCCCGTATCGCAAACTCCCAGCCTTGCGCGGGACCGAGCTCTGCCTGGGAACTCCGCTCCGCTCCCGCCGAAGCTGGGGTTCTCCCTGGAGGAGACGCCGCGGGCTTCGTGCCAGCCAAAGTGGCTGCATGACCCAGTTTCCCGAGGGACCCTGAGGGCGCTCCGCATGTCCTTCCGCGAGGTGCCAGCAGTCAAGGGGTTAACTCCAGGCCTGACTCTGGGGTAGCCTTTAGCGGTCCATTCTGAGGGGTGCGGTGGGGGTAGGAAGGGGGTGGAGGCGGGACCGGCCCAGGCACTTTGTGCTGGGGAATGAGCTGGAAAATGCGTTTAGGACACAAATCCCACCAGGTCCCTTTGCCTGGTTTTAACCCTTCGTGTCCCTGGGGAAGCTACTGGGCTCCCAGGGGGAGGCCCAGTTTGGGTCAAGATGGGAGAAGGGTCCCTCTGGATCTCTGGAAAGAAACCTGAGGTGGAGTGCGGCCCTAGTCAGATAGGTTTTGGTGGGTAAGGTAGGTTTTGGGGGTCAGGTGGCCCCGGCCTCTGAGCACATGGTCTTTGCCTTGATGGAGCAGAATCGAGGGGCTTGGAATAAAGACTCATTCCTCCTGGAGTATGAATATTAGCTACCCAAGTATGGTGCTGTAGACTGGCCCCCCCAGTCAGGCTGTCCAACTAGGGGGCCTGTGTGCCATCTGGGAAGGCCAAACCCCAGCCTCATCCACTTCTCTGCCCCTTCTCCTGCCAGTCAGCTAGAGCTCGTTGAGGCTTGCTCAGTGGTGGATGCTAGTGAAAGCAGTTTTCACAAACAGGTCAGGGGGTGCCCCCACCCCAGCTGACCAAAGTACGTGATCCTAGGATGGGGCAATGGAGATTCGTGGAGCATGCCTGAGCCCTTCCACCATGAGGTCTTGGTCAGAGCAGGAGCTCTTCATCTCACGTTGGACAGTCTGGGAAGCCAGCAGGGGTGAGAAGCTCGAGATGCAGGATGTGCCTGACCACCAGGGCTTGGGCACCTGGGAATCCTTTGATTCCATTTGTCTACAAAGAGAATCAAGAGAAAGCTTTCCTAGAGCACTGATGGTTTCTAGTACACTAGGGGTTAACCTAATACTGGGATGGACAAAGGGCCAGAAGGTTTGGAGAGGAGGGTGATGGCTCACCCCTTTACCCCCTCCTTTTGTTACTCTCCTCAGCTTTGTGTTGAAGGCAGCTAATTCTCTTTGGGGGATGGAGGAGAAGAGGGGATTGGCACTCACCTGTTTCATAGTGGCTACCCCCCTTCACACACTAAAAGTCCAGATGAGAAGGTAGGATGCCTACAGCGAAACCACAGGGAGGTAGGCATTTAATAAGTGTTCTTCTACTGATTGTGACTGATGGATGGGCAATATCAGAGAGAGCTGAAGTTCTCAGACTCACCAGATTCCTAGACTCAGTGCCTATGTGCCTGATGCCTGTGCTTACTCTCTCCAGGGTCTGCTTCAGAGAGAGGGAGGTGGGTGTGCCTGCCCTGACCCTTAGGGAGAGAAGGCCAGAGGTCCTGAAGTCTCCAGGCCAGCCCTCACTTTGCACCACTCCCCAGCTCCCTC